>PVIJ01002335.1:107500-164131 GCA_004024925.1 Scalopus aquaticus
ACACTCTCAGAAAATCCTGGAGCCTTTAAGGCTGCTCTCTGCATGGGAGCAGAGAGCATTGTGGGTGGAGCTGGGACTGTCCCCTGTATCTGCTGCATCTCTGGCTTTATTTCTTGATATTCTGTTCCCAAGATAGTGTTAACTCTTTTCACCAGAATTGATGTAACTAGAGTGGAAATTGGTTTTGATTATTTTTAAAAATAATTCTTGTTTTCTAAATCATATTTGTTGTGACTCTTGCTGACCCAGTTTCTATCATTTGTTAGTGATTTTTGACTTTGTTGTAGTTCATGGATACTTAAAGTCTTTTGTGTGGTAAGAAGGGGGTCCTTTAAGGACTATATTAAAGCAGCAGTTGATTTTTGACCAGTCTAGTCATTGAAGCCCACAGCCAACTGTTGTTCATTTGTAATTAAGCTAGTCTCACGTGTCTGAAGTTACTTAAAGGCTTAGGCGCATACGTTTAAGGTCACAAGTATGGATGAGGTAACCTGGGATGCAGTTAGAGTCACGGCGCCCTTCTAACTGTAGGTATTATCAAAAATGCTTGCTTTTTTTAAAAAAGAATTGGTGTTATTTGTAGTCAAGGTAGACACAGTAGGCAGCACAGCTGTGACTGCCAGGGAAAGTCACTAGGGGGATATTCATAACAAGGAAATATTGGCAAATAAATGATGAAGAAGGGGAGGAAATCCCCAAGATGTTAAATTGGAGCACTGTCACTGAGATGATTAATGGTGTTGTGTATTTTAGTGAAGATGCTTATCTGGATTGTCTTGAAACTATAGTGTACATTTAATAGCACCTATAAAAAAGCTTGTGGTGCAGTGGCACTGAAGAGTAAAGCCCATGGATTCAGATTTTGTTTTCTGAGTATTTTCCCCAAATAAGTGTTGGCATGTGGTTGTTAGAAAGTTGGTGTTAATGCTTATTAAGCGGGTATTCTCTACAAAATACATATTAACCAGCATTTATATAGCTCTCTTTCTCGAAGATTGATAAAGTTTCGTGAAAAAAGATGAGTATCTTTTCAACACGCTTCCAAGGTGACTATTATCAATAATGGGAAAAAGGTGTGATCACTTGAATTTGCTTAGTCATCCTAGGCAGCTGTTTTCTTAGGGCTACAATGGGTAAAGGGCCAAACTTTCATCAATTGTGGGGTCAGTATGATTTTTAAAAGTGTTCTCCATCAATTTCTGGTGAAGGGGCTATCTTGGAAGACCCTCTAGCTTTCAATGTCAAGCTGTGAATATCCTGATTCTGGGTAATGCGTTAACACTTGCCTTGGGGGGTGTTTTATCAATGATGGCAGGTGTATCTCTAGGCAAGTTACTTCACCTTCTTGGGCCTCAATAATTAGTACTAGACATGGGCATAGATACGGACATGGCAAATAATCCTGTCTTTGGTGAGTTTAGAGTCTAATATGGCTCTGTTTTCAATTTTGGCATCCCTACCCAAATAGTTGGCTATGAATCCAATTTAGTGGCTCAAGATCAGAATTTTGAAAATGAAATAGAATAGAAAATACTGTGCATTGCACTTAGTACGACTATTTTGTGAGACTTATTTTACGGTTTTGTATGTGTTCATCAAACTGCACAAATGTGTATATATGGGGTGGGCCGTGAGGTGAAATGTATTTCTTACTGTGTTTTACATCCCCCAAAAGATGTGAAGTCACTATGGTAGTGAGTTGAGTAGGTAAATACAAAAATGTAATGTATAGGTGTTGTGCTATTATGTAGGCTACAGTGGGTTATAGAGAGAGAAATGGCCAGTTCTGTGGAAAGGGTCTCAGAAATGAAAATCTGTCCTCTCCAGGCATGTGCTGGATGTACCATGGATGGACTCCTAAGAGCAGATCCTGGGCACATCTTTCCCGTTCCATGATATGACCTCATGTTAGCAACCTGAAATTGGGGAAATATTTACATAATAGAAATTGGAAAATGCTGCAAATCAAGTAGCCTCCTGCTGCTAGCTAATTGTAAAATACAACATCTGTACCTTTTTGTGAATTCTTACATGGAAAAACATTATTTAATATATTGCATTTAGATGTTACTGGGAATTATTAAAATAATTAAACTTTCAATAATGCAATTTAAAAGGTGGAAATATAATACCTGTGATTATTTTAATAATATCTATAATTTATGATTTCAAAATATTGGTAATAGTTGTCCTAGCTTCTTAAATGGCATATGATGTGGCCAATTCGAAACTTCAGATTGAAATTGGTGATACTAAGTTTTTGGGCAAAGGGTAGGAATACAATAGTTTCAAAAACACCAACCATTTGTGAGAGGTATTTTACAAATTTCATCGTTCTATGATGAGCTGCCACTTTTGTTAAATACTCAAATTTTTGAGGTCCCAGACCTTTCTCCCCAATTTTCAACTATTATAGTTTGCAATAGTATCTCTAGATTTTAGTGAACCCATCTGTAAAGTAGTGGATTTCATTGGAGATGCCAGATTTTTTTCCCCCCAAATTAAAACAGCTCAGTCTATTTTCCTAAACATAAAAAAGCAATATAATGAGTCTGGAGAGGGGGAAAAAAAAAGACACTCTCCCCCTCTATAACAACTCTAATGACTTTAAACTTTAAAATATTTTCTTTGCTTTTTTGAAAAAATGCTCAGAGGAAATGAAATTCCTGGACATGAGATAGAATTGTAACAATAAGTCCCTGGAAAATCACCTGTGTTAATATTTTACAGTGAAGCAAGAGAACTGGGTAAGGAAGAGTTGACTGAGAAAGGCCTGTTGCCTCAAAATTTGTCATATTTCAGCCATCTGTTTGAACATGACTGTAGGGGCATTTGAAGAAGAGTGAGCATCCTTCAAATGTTTCCAGCAACAACCAATCACCAATTATTAGAAAAGACGGAGTGAGTCTGGGGAGTCTGAGACTTAAATTACAAACATTTATTGAGCATATGCTGTGCTATCGCTATTGGCACCACAGGGCCTATTTTAAACAAAGGGGTTTAACCTAGGGTCCCCAGTCTCAAAGTACAGCGCAGACCTAGAGGTGTTGTAATTGACTGGATAGTGTCACCTGAAGCAGATAGTGTCACCCGGGGCCACTTGCAAAATTGTAAGGGGTGTCTGTATTCTCTATCCCAAGCCCCTTTCCTCATCTGTGAAATTCATTCCACCTGGGTGGATCCAGGGTTAGTGTTTCATGCCCAAGGCTTGTCCCCATGGGGCATTTTTGTCTGTACCCCTCATTGCAGATCAGGTGTTGTTAACTGATAGTATTACTCTTCTCAGGGCCATTTGCATTTTAATAAGCAACTCCAAGTGAAAATTCCAGAAAAGGGAGTTTTCTCCAACAGAATAATTTCAGACACTACGACAGGGCTTACAGAAAGTGACTTGGGGCTGAAGGGTTGTATGTATGATTTGTTTTTCACCCTTTCCTGAGAACAAAAACAGCATGTAGGTGTTTTCCTTCTGTATACAGAGTTAAGGCTGGCCTTGGAGGAGCATGGGTTGGGGAATAGTAAGATTCAGACTCAAAGGAGAGAAGGAATTAACAAGGACCAGGAAGAAGAGGAGAATGAGTGAAGGAAGGAACTTGCCCTGTCTTTTCGGTCTTGTGCCAGAGTGCTAACCACGTGCATGTGTTATCCCAATTAAGGAGACAAGGCAGGTGCCTTGTCAGGTAGGCTGCTGGGGGGCCAGGTGGTCACCTGTGCTGAAGGGGAGGCAAAGGTCAAGGAGGCTCCAGCAGCAGCAGGAATTCTTTTGCTGGTTGTTTAGCCTGATTGATTGATTGATTTGCTGTTGCACAGTCATCCCCCCTCCCCCCACACACATACAAGCACACACATTAGAATAATTTATGCCAGTTGTGTTAGGATCAGTAAATAACAAAGAATAGAGAAAAAAGAAATATACAATGAACTTCATAAAGAGCTCTAATAGAATCTGCATGTTAAATAGACATTGAACTTTGTAGCAAGAACTGCTTCAAGCCTTTCAACATCCAAATGAATTCTAATTTCCACATCATGCCTTTCAGACCTCAGCATGGTTTCTGGTGGTTTCTCTAAGTTAATTTTAGCATCACACCAATGCTTTTGCCTGTAAATGACTTGAAGTGGCATATCTTGGCAATGTAGATGGCATGAAAGTCTATTATGTAGGACTAATACCAGACTAGCTTAAAAGGGAACTAATTTATTCATTCACTTAACAAATATATTTTGATCATCACCCACGGTTAGGTACTGTTCTGTACAAACTGACTTAGTGGTGACTAAGAAATCCTCTGCTCTCCCAAAGCTTAGAAGACTGAGATATGAAGGAGTAATTGTAACTATGTATGACATACTTCCAGGGAGATGAGTGCAAACTATGAAAGTGACAATATGAAAGGGTTATTAATAGTTGAAGGCCTCAAGATGTCTTCATGGTGCAGGAGGTATTTGATCTTGTGGATGGAGGTGGTGATTTGGGCTGAAAGGCAGGTATGACTGGTGCAGCGAATCACAAGTGTGACTTGAGGTTGGAGAAGAAGAGGGCAAAGGCATTGTCATCCTGGGAGAGCCCCTGGAGGGTTCAGGAGAGGAAGAGTGTGGTCTGGACTGCATGTTAGAGAATTACTCCGGAAGTAGTTCAACCTGAGGCAGAAACTTGCTGTGGGCGTGGCCCCTGCCTCATCTTCTGTTAAAAAACTCATTTAGTGTGCTTTGCATGGAAGAATGTGCAGTCATGCTGTGTGAGTTATTTTCGATTTATAAATATTTTGGAAGGCTCTTCCCAATAGGAGATCCAGTTCAGGACCTGTCTACAAATCATTGCTTTTCTTGGCTTGAGGTGGTCCGTATTTGCTTTTCTCCTCACAGACAACTTGTAATTCAAGATAAACGAATGCCAGAGAGCAAAAATGGACAGACACAGGAGGCAAAATTTAAAATGAAAGAATATTAATTGGCTTCACCAGAGTGTATATTTTCATTATGAGAGCAGTGACTGCCTAGATTTTTAAAAATAATTGGTTGGTGACATACCTGCAATACGTCTGAGAACTCTAGAAACTTGAGAGCAGAAATCAAAGGTCAAGGTGAGAGGAACAGAACTACAGTGACCCGGTCGCAGGCATGCTGTTGAACGACTGTGTTTGAAATCCCTGACGGTGGTGTCTGAGAGAGGCAGACAGACTAATGTGCCTGTGCCCAGATTTAAAAAAAAATAATATAGCAAACATATAATTGTACATAAACTGTGTTTTAAATAAATTCTCCTCCGCCTAAGAACAGCTTGTTCTGTTTGTTTGGTGTGTAAATGTGTCTTTAGTGAATTTTGGGACTTATTTTTATGCATTACCATAGAAGAATTATGCTTTACCATTTGACTATGAGAAATGTGTTTGAAGAGATCCACAAGTCAGTGCAATAGTATTTACTCCTTGCTAGAGATGGTTAAAACCTCAACATGGATCTGGGTTTAATCCCAGCTCCACAATTATTTGCTAGATAATTGCTGCTTTATAAAGCTACATAAGTGACCAAGTTACTTAACACTTTAATCCTCTGTTGCAGTACCTCTAAAATGGGGATAAGATCACAACTATCTCATAGTTTTTTTGAAGATAAATATGATGATGAAAATGGTAATAACTAATATTACTTTGACCAGACACTGATGCGAAGCTGTGGGTTAATAGCTTAACATACACTAGAAAAAGATTATGATGAATTTATGGACTCAGCATGATTATTACCACCATTTTATAGAAAACAGACTTACAGAACTGAAGTAGATTATTTTAGGTTAAGAAGTGGGCTGCAGCAGCATTTGTGCTTGTACCACCAAATTATGGCCTGTTGGTTACGTTTCCCTCTTTCGCGGGCCTGTTTTTGTAAGTAAGGTTTTTAAATTAGATTTATTTTCTTACACCATTGTTAATTTCTGTGCAATATTTGATTTGTTCCCTCAGATGGAGTCCCCGTAGTTCTCCCACCACCACAACACTCGTGAACCCTCACCATAGTCCCTGTGCTCGTCCCTCACCCCCTCCCCTGCTGTATGCCTCAGATCTTTGGTCAGCTTGCAAGTTTTGCCTTCTTCTTGGCCCTTTGATTTCTCTGTTCGGTTTCATATAAGTGAAACCATCTGATACTTCTTTTTCCTTCTGACTTGTTTTGCTTAGCTTAATCCCTGCCAGCTCCATCCATGTTGCTGCAAATGGCGAGAATTTATCTTTTTTGATCACTGTGTAGTATTTTATTGTGAATATAAGGATGATAGGTAGTTTTATTAGGAAAGAAACACATCTGTCCATTGATGCATTGTCTGTGGCTGCTTTTGTGCTTCAGGGCTTAGGTCAGCAGAGAGAAACCATATGACCCACAAAATCCCCTTTATAGGAAAAGTTTACTGACACATGCATTAAACTAAAAGTTTACTGACACGTGCGTTAAACTGAAGTTCTAAATCACAGACACTTACTGTGGTAACTGGCCTTTAGTAGGTACTCAAGAAATGAGTAGTACTACTCATTTGTCACTTTTCTAAGTCAGAGTAGAACTGTTTACCTCATGAAGCTTTTGTCTCCAAAATGGAAATATCAGCAAGTTAAATTCCGATTACGAAAATGATGAAGAAATTAAAGGTCTTAAAGGAATACTTCCTGAATTGGATATTTGTCATTTGGTATTATAGCTTATATAATACAAATATGAAAACAGTCATTTTTAAAACATTCAAATTATAGTATTCCATTGAGTAGATCATGGTGAATTTTTGTGAATATTTAGGATCTCTGTTAAATTAATTTCATATACCAGAAAGATTCATATTCTTAGAACATTTAAGAAAATACAATCTTCCTCGTGGAAAGTACATAAAAATACTGTGGAATGTCACTTATAATCAAAAGTGGCATGGATTATGTTGTTAAAATATAAATATAAGCAGTGTGCTTACCATAGAAAAAAATGTACTAGGATTTATCCTTTTTAAGGAGTGTGTGTGTGTGTGTGTATGTGTGTGTGTTGTGTATGTATGTATGTATAATTAGCATACCTCCCCTAATAGGCTGTCAACAGTGGGGGTATGAGATTATGACTCAAAACTTTTATTTCCATGTATTTGTTATTCAGGAAATATCCTGTTCTTGGCTCAGTAAATGTCCTTTGATTTGTGTCACATTGGAGCCTTACAGGGCGCGCAGTGAAGGGCAGTCAAGGAACATTGAAGGGACATTCTTGGAACTTCCTTTCACTATGTCCAGTAGCTCTGGCTTGGTGAAAGTGGGGGAGGTCCTACATGAGCGTCATTGTTTTCACTTGGAATAACTTTTTTTTTAAAAAAGATTGATTTATTTTTGCATACAAGCTGGGGTGCAGACCAGAGGTGTGGGGCGGTGAAAGGGTTCACCAGAGACAGAGTGCAGAGCAGAACAGGCAGATTGACCAAAATACACTCCTGAGGGGAGCAGTGGGTGAGGCAGGAGAGGCTTGCCAAGCCATGTGGGAAGCTCCCCGGTGGGGCGTCGAACTCATGCCGCAGCTGTGGACAGCTCCACAGCGCTGCGCTTAACCCGTTGCGCCACCAGGGAGGCACTGGAATAACTTTTTGAATAGAGATACAATACCTTTTCATTCTGGAACATTCAGAAAATGCAATGCGCATAAAGAAAATAACATCAATGTCATTTGTAATTGAGGTGCTGTTGATCATCACTGTAAACAATTTGATGTCTATCCTACATTCTTACATACAATTGTATGCATTTATATGCATATCACTTTTGATAGATGTATACCCATATATATAGGTATTTCTTTCGAATCCACTCACTCAGCTGGAAAAATTCTGGTGCCAAGTATATAAACAGCATTTGAAGGAAAGCTGGACAATCTGGTCAGCTTTCATATAAAAATCATGTTCTGAACAGATTTCCTTTCTTACATGATATATATTTTTCTGGCATAATTTAGATCTCCTTTCTGGAATTTTGTCACTTTCTTGTTGGGGAAATTTCAATTTTTTTGTTTGAATTAAAATTGCCCTAGCAAGAACCAGTGATATATTTATCAGTGGCATTAGTGATATCATTTTGAGCAGAAGGATTATTGAGGTGGCAGGGAATAATTACTTATATCTAGATAGTCCATCATTGTGGAAATGATTTTAGAAGTTAGAGGATGAAGCTGATGAGAAGGGTGTGGTAGGTAAAAGAAACATGGCAGGGCAGGATATGTGATGATAGCTGGAGTTTTCTGGATCCTTTACAAACTCATTTTGTCACATGCAACATTTGTTGGATCATCCTTTAGGTTATTTAAAAAGAGAATTCTAATTCCTGTGTTCAGCATAAAGATGTTTTGATTTAGTTCTCAAAGCAGAGAGAGGTCTGGGTCCTGAGAGGATTTTGGTTCAATGACCAGCATGTGAGGAAAGCATTCTTGGGTGACTTTCCATTGGTAAATCTGAGACCTTTGTAGTTCACATCAGTGTGGGGATTTTTTGCACTTCAGTGCTTGAGATTTATGTCAGCTGCACCTTATTTAAAATAGTATCCTTTCCCCGCCCTTAGCCCAGGTATAAAGGATCCAAGCAATAAACACTAAATGCAGTAGTATTTATTTATTAGATTATATAAAGGGCCTCACTCTTTGCTTTTTCTTACTAGGTGACAGTGAGGGGAGATCTATTTTCCTCACTAGCAATTCTCACCATTTGCATTTTAGCCAATAGAAGCTTCATAGAGGCATTATTTTCTTGACTGGTACCCGTCAGGGGTGTTCAGAGTGAATCACAGCGAATTGGGTGCATTGGCGTTGAACCACAGATACCTGGTCTTTTTGCTGATTCTTCTCTTTGCTTCTCTTCAACTCTACAAAAAAACTGTTTCAGGAGTGGTGTTGAGTCAGCATGTCTCTGTAGGCACAAGTCTCCCATGTGCCGTGGGCACAGCTGGATCTCCTGGTGAAGAACGCATTTACAGCTCTTTTGGGGAGGCCTTTGCTTCCAGGGAAGCAACATGCTTTGCCAGGGGCTGCCTAACTGCTTGCCGACTTTCAGGGGGAAAATAAGCAGCAGCAGCTCTGATTCTCTTCCCCTGGAGAAATTTACCAGTTGTCCTAAGTGTCAAATGAATATCAGTGAATGTGGTATTCTTGTCACTGTGTTTGTAAAAGGGAAGGTTTGGACACAAATCCAGTGGAGAATGAGGGTGAAGGGTGAGGGGAGTTGTAAACTTTTGTGAAATTGGTGATCAATACATTCCTCTATTAGTAAGATTGTTTACCCTCTCTTCTGAATGCTGCTTGCCCAGAGCTAGTAACAATTTATTTGAAGGTGGTAGGAATAAAGAATGCTGATTGCAAAAATATTTATCATGGTGGTTGTGAAATGCCTCAGGGGAGGGTAGACTAGAAAACTAAAATTGTGGGCCAACAGATTGTATTTTTTTCTAAGAATCCAGTAGCAGGGTTGGTTCGCAAATACCCTCACTGGGTTTGTTGAGAAGTCTGTAGTCCAGACGTTTGGCGTGGTAGAGTGTCTCCAAAATGTGAGACTTTGAGATACAGACAGAAGAGAATTAATACAGCTGCAATTATTCTGCCATCAAAAGGAACGACTTTCAACTGGGAGACTAGACTGAACCTTCTTCAGACCATGGAAGTTTTAACTCTTAACAGTGAAGATGGGTGGTAGTTTTACCATTCCTCCTCCTGTGTTGGCTATTTTTTCCAGAAGCACTAATAGGGATGATGCTGCAGTCAGAAGGGAAGGTAGTAATGTGTTCCAACTTTGGTGATCTGTTGTCTTCAGGCACCCCGTTTTCTGACCCAAGGACCCTATTTGAAGTAAATAGGTACTGTATATTCATTTGCCTTCAAGAAAATGAAGGCTCAGAGAGGTTAGTTGGGCGATTCATACAGTTGATAGGGTTTATTTTTCATTTTTAAAAAAGATTTATTTATGCATACAAGAACTGGGGTGCAGGCCAGAGGTGTGTGGGGGTGGTGGTGGTGAAAGGATTCACCAGAGACAGAGTGGGGAGCAGAACACGTGGGTCTACTGAAGTACACTGCTGAGGGGAGCAATGGGTGAGGCAGGAGAGGTCTGCTGTGCCATGTGGGAAGCTCCCTGGCCAGGGATTGAACTTGTGCTGCAATGGCTGTGAATAGTTTCCAAGGCTGAGTCTTAACCCCTTGCACCACCAGGGAGGCCCAGTTGATAGGGTTTAACCTGGTGGCTATTTACTGGATAGTCTGGCCCATCAGATCATCCCCTTTCAACTGGATTACTTGGCCCTTTGGAGCAGGATGAGGCTTTTCTTTAGAAAAACATTCATCCTCTATTCAAGCAGAGTCGATTGAATCTATTTCCACCAAAGAATAAGACCTCAAGGAACTTGAAGCCTTGTCTGTGGAGGAGGGAAGTTTTATCATGTTTGAACATTAGTCATTAACAAGCATATTCAGTGTCCTTTGTGTGCAAAACTGTGCTTTTCAGTACAGAGACAATTAGGTCTCCTGTCTGGAAATTTTATTTGTCCTAAAATGCAGCTAGCACACGGAAATGAATGAAACCCAAGTTTTATCTCAAGTCCTACCAAAGTTCCTTTCCAAACTCCAGTTTTATATCTAACTGTTCCCTATACCCACTTGTGTTCAGATGACATCGCGCTCCACTTGTGTTCATCATAGACTCCTAAGCAGGTTCATGGCAATTCTCAATTTTCGGAGCAACATAGTAGACTATGTTTTGTCTCCATTCTGCAGGAGAGACAAAAAACCCCAAACTGACCAAGCCCCCAAGCCTGCTTGAGTCATAAAAACTAAGTGATTTGAAGAATTTACAACATGGCTGACCTGCAGAGTGGGACCTTCTGATGCACCAGGCAAGGGCTCTCTCCCTAGGACAGCACGGTTACACCCAAAACAGAACTCAGCATCTTTCTTGTAATGATTCTCTCCTTCCTGCCCTTTTTTGCTTTATCTTAATTCTTCTGGTCATTCAGACTCATCCATGGAACCCCATTCTATTTTACCTCTCTAGTCTCGAGTATCCCATTCACACCATGCTTTGTTTTGAAAATACATTTCTTTTTCGGTCACCCTATCTAAGCTATTATTTCATATGTAAATTGTTGCAGTCTTTTATCTTTTATTCAGTTTGATTTAGTTAATAAATACTTGAGTCCTGTTGTATATGAAATATCCTCCCAGGGGATACAGAAATATCTGTCTGGCTGTCTTAAAAAATAGTTACCGTTGGGCCTCCCTGGTGGCGCAGTGGTTGAGCGCTGCGCTGTGGAGCTGTCGACAGCGTGCAATGCGAGTTCGACGCCCAGCTGAGGAGAATCCCACATGGTGCGGCAGACCTCTCCTGCCTCGCCCGCTGCTCCCCTCAGCAGTGTATTTCTGATCTGCCTGTTCTGCTCCCCGCTCTGTCTCTGGTGAACACTCTCGCCGCCCCACACCTCTGGCCTGTACCCCAGCTTGTATGTATAAATAAAAATAAATCTTTAAAAAAAAGTTACCGTTCATCCTCACTGCTTGGGGCTGTATTATCTTTGCTTAATGTTTAAAACTCATTGTCTTGGTACAGGCATTCTGGCCTCCCCAACCCTGATATATTCTGCTCTATCTCCTCACTCCTGTCCATGAATGATGTCTACTCATCTTGGTTAGCATAACACATGCAGCTACTTGGTCTCTTTGCTTTACCACAGTGGTTTCTCTTTTTTCTTCATTTAATTCATCACATTAGTTGGGTACCAAGAACTATTACTTGGAGATATATCAGTGAGCAAAGACCAAAAGCTCTGTCCTCAAAGTTACAGGGCATTAGAGATAGGTAGTAAAACAACAGGCATTAAAAACCAAGTTGATCAATATAGTTTGTTAGGTCATAATGAGTGCAGTGGAACAAAAACATGGATGGTTAAGAAGGTATGAGGAGGGCTGGTCTTAATATGGGTTGGTTATAGTTTTAAACTGGTGGGGTCCCATTTCAAATGATGACATTTGAGCAAGTTATCAAAGGAAGAAAGGGCATTGGGCATCCTGAGAGCCAGGAAAAATTACTACGCGCAGAGCTACAACCACTGCAAAGTCTCTGAAGGTTGGGAGTTGATGGGTAACAGGGCGGGCAGTATGATGGGGTCTGAATAAGCGAGGAGGGCAGTAGCAGGAGCAAGATCAGAGAGGCCATAGGGAGCCTGCACATAATACCCTGGTGGGCTCACTAAGGCCTTTGTCTGTTGTTCTAGTTAAAATGGTGACGCTTGACTTGAGGAGTAATGGGATCTAATTTATTTTCTAAGATTGGACTGACTGCTAGCTGAGTATGTGCTTCAGGGGGCCAAGTATGGAAGGAGGGAGGCTAACTCGGAGGTTATTACCCAAGACAGGTTGGCTCATATCAATGGGGTAGACGTGGAGGTGGTGAGGAACATTGGGATCCTGACATATGCTGAAGCAAGAACCGACAGGATTTCCTGATGGAGTGGATTGAGGGGTGATGTAAAAAGAGAAAGGGAAGTCAGTATTGAAGAATCAAAGATTAAACCCTCACACAGCATTTACTCTATCACGTGTGGTGGCACTCAATTGTACGTATGCAAATCAATACCTCCTAGGAACTCATAAACTGAGAGGGGAGGCATGAAGCAGACTTAAATGTTAAACAATAAAAGACTGTGGAGTATTTATATAGACAATATCTTAATGAGATTGCAGGTTCCTTAAAGATATTTATTCATTCATTCACTCTAGACATCCGTTTAAGGGACTTGTAAAAGGATAATGGTTGTGTGAACTCTAGTAAAAATGCAATTGGAGACAACTTCAGGTTAGTGTTAAGTACAGAGTTTTGATGGAGACCAGCATGTTCAAACACTAGATGGCGGGAGATCTTGAACAGGGCCTGTGAGCTCTCTGTTCCCCTTTTCCCCTACTGTGAAATGGTGACAATAGTCTTACCAGGTTTGCTGTGCTATTTAAGCAAATGAATTCGTATAAACTGCTTGCAACAATGCCTAGTACACAATAAATAAATAGCGCTTACCATTCCTAAGGGGATGTTCAGGAAAAATTAGCTAATGAAGGTTAACATTTGGAATGATTTGCCTTCCTTAAATACCCTTGTTCAAAACCTGCCAAGGTCTGTGGATAGTAATTCTGAATAGGTCTCAAAGTAAGCCTTGCCCTCTAGCTGATGGTTTCAAAAATAACACGAGAGTATTGTCCTGTGGGCATTGTGATCACCCATCTCTCTTTGGAGGTGGACTCGGAGACTCCTCAGCATTCCCTATGGTACATTTGATTGACAGACTGGCAAACAGCATTTAAATAACTAACTCATGAAAAGATCAATATTTTCTTATTCAACATTTTAGCTAAAAAATAATGTGTATTAAAATGAGAAAAATAATTTTCAGGATAGATATGACTTTCCTAGTACATAAAAGCAAGGAGATCACATCAAGAAGAGAATATTATTTTTTTGCCCAAATACAGGAAATTACTATTTTTCCCTCCATGTTTATATTTTGATACCTAATATCTCCTTTCTTTTCCCTCATGTGGTTGTTCATTCTTTCATTCCTCTTATTGTCAGCAACTAATTTGGCCTCCAGCTCCAGGAAGGAGCAGTGCGTTGCAGCTGAGGAACACACACGGACGTCTTTAGTGTCAGAGGTGGTTTGAAGAGCAGCTTAATTCTGCTCTCATTGTGCCTGACACTTCAGCAAGGCACACGGGTTTTGTTTGAGCTCTGTATTCTTGATCCCATCCCATATATCCTAGATGGCAATGCAGACAGTGGCTGTCAATGAGTAGCAGGTAAATATTGAACAGGGAAGCCCTTTTGATTAACTTTGTGCATCATTTTTTGAAAGTAGCTTGCAGTCAGAATAGCTCCATCACTCCTCATAGCACATGGCGTGGGGTCAGAGACTCAGGCTGCCAGTGGAAAGCTGAGCTTTATTCTTCTGTACCTGCTCCTGCATTCGTGCAGTGCTGGGCTATTTACATCTACCCTAGGAGCAAAATGGTGGCTATTTAGCAAAGCAGGAGTACAAGATATTTAAGCTGATAAAACACAAAGAATGAGGAAAAGGGGCTTTGTAGATATAAATATGTAAGTAATAATTACTTTTTGAACTAGATAACCACATGTATGCTCTTAACCTTTCATCAGGACTCAGAAGTCTTTATTCTGATATGGAATTTAGAACATTTTGAAAGACTGAAAATGAATTGTTGATCTTTCTGGTGTGTGCTGAAAAGAAATAAATTCAGAATGTATCCACTTTATAGATTTTGTCTATTGCAGCTAATGGACACAGATGGCCCATTTACACAGATGACACATTTCCCAAAAAGGGCGTTCCAAAATGTATTTGCTGTCTATCAAATGGATTCTGAGCCAAACATTCAACCTCTTGGTGAACTAATGGCTTATCAGTATTTGGAACACCATTGTTATTAATATTTTTGAGCTTCCATCAAAAAATATGCACAAACTTTGTTAAAAAGACATAAATGGAATTAAACAGAGAAGGATAGCTTTCTGCCCTCAAGAAACCTTTCTAGGTCAATACTTAAATGATCATAAAAAGATGAAAGAAACTAGTTTTGAGTTCTTCATGCATCTTCAGGAGTGACACAATCCAGTGGTTATATAGGCCATTTCAAAGTGTTTTTAGAAGGAAAATGTTTTTGAATAAATATTTTATTTGAGTCTTAATCATGTTGAGCTATAGAAATAATATTCAGAAACTAGGTGTAATAATTAAGATTATTAAATAACCAATAATAGCAATGCAAATATTGTTCTCTTTAGAACCTTAGTTTATAATATTTTAAGATGTCTCACATGGTTTAGTGCCATTGTCACTAACTGTTTAACATTTAAGAAACTCCAAGGTGAAAAAACCTATATAGAAAATGTTACAATCTTAATTTTATGTCATTTAAGTTAAGTGATATACAACTTAGTCAAAATGATAGCTGGTGAAAATAGATTTTCTGAAACTTATTTGAATAAGAAATACAAAATGAAGTAATTATGTTCACTAGAACTATACATTATGTGTTTCCATCAGTTTCTGAGGAAGAGATTCTATATTGCTATCATTGAAAATGTCTTTCAATTTTGTTTTAAAATTAACAGTGGAAAATATTGTCTTGCTATTTAATTTTAATGCTCTGGACTAATTGATAGAAGCCCCTCTGCCCCACCCCATACTACCTCCAAAAGGGGAAAGGATTTAAAATTTCATTTAGAAAATAGTCTCATTTATGCAACTATTATTTATAAAGCAGTGTCTGGATCAAGAAGATGTGGTACATATACACAATGGAATACTATTCAGCATTCAAAAAAGACAAACACATGCAATTCGCAGCAACATGGATGGACCTAGAGGGGATCATGATCAGAGAAATAAGCCAGAAAGAAAGAGAAAATTATCGAATGATTTCACTTATAACAGGAACATAGGGGAGCGAAATAAGAAAGCAACATTCAGCAGGGAAGGAGGGGAGGGGGAGGGCTCAAGAGGGGGGAAGAGGGGAGCACGGAGGACTATGGTGATGGCTCCACGGGTGAACAGGTGGTGGGTAACTTATGGGGAACACTCAATAATGTAAAAGATACGAATAACAAAAATATCTATTATATTTAAAAAAAAAGAAAACACAATATTATATTTTGAAATTTAGAGAAACCTATAATATGCATGCAAAATACACAGTAAGTTGAAAATCTAGTTTTACATAGGTGAAATTTCTTTATACTTAAATACACTGTTGCTTATGCAGCTTAAAGAGCAGCCTGGGCTACTATACTTGTCTCTTTCCCCAGGAGACCCACGATCCAATCTGGATTAGGTTTCAAGTGAACATGTGTTAGGTGGTCCCATCCTAACCCACACCACAAAAGTAGAACATAACTTGACATAAATATTTGTTTAGAACTGAACTAGCAGGGGATGCTGTAGGTCAGGATGAAACTGGCAGGGCTGTGTAGAAATGTACACACACGGCGTGGTGTCTAGCGGAGCCAATACAGGTAGCCTTTGTATTCTTGAAGTTATAGGTTGTGAATTTAATATCCAGTGTCTGTCTTTTTGGGATGGGAACTGTGGCACACCAAATTCTTTCATGTATACTTATTTGTGACTTCTATTTCAATTTGTATTTCAGTTTATAGGAAAAAACAAAAAATAAACACAAAATAGAAATATGTGTATTTTAATTATTTACATTTCCTAATATTCATCTCTTAAAGAGTCTTGTTATGATATTTATACCCTAACAGGAAATAGAATGTGTTTTAATAGGATTATTTCTGTTGATAGCATTGCTGACTTTTAGTATCCCATTTTAGTTACCAGACAACTTAGTAATATTTTACTTGGAGAAAATCGATTATATCAAGGAGGCTGTAGTAGTTTTGAAAGTTATTTGACTCCATTCATGAACAAATATTTATTTTTCAAGGAAATAGTTATTTCAGTGTGAAAGCATCTCAATCTCCTCAGATTCTCAATCTCCAAGAAGTGTCAGGCCAGTAGATGAAATAAGATTTATAATAATTTATTTCCTGACATTTTCTGAATGCCTACTAAGTGCCAGACATTATTCTAGGCCCTATAAAGGGAATTAAAACAGGGCAGTGGATGGAATATGACAAATGCTTTTGTTATAAGACAAAGTGCTGTTACCTGCCTTTTAGAATGGGATGAGCTTCTTAATTATCTACTAGTCCAGAAGGACAAGACCTTTCTTTTTTCTTTAAAAGATTTATTTATTTATACATACAAGCTGGGGTACAGGCCAGAGGCATGGGGCGGCAAGAGGGTTCACCAGAGACAGAGTGGGGAGCAGAACAGGCAGATCAGAAGTACACTGCTGAGGGGAGCAGTGGGTGAGGCAGGAGAGGTCTGCCCCACCATGTGGGATTCTCCCCGGCTGGGCATCGAACTCGCATCGCGCTCTGCCTACAGCTCCACAGCACAGTGCTCAACCGCTGCGCCACCAGGGAGGCCCTGGGACAAGACCTTTCATAGCTCTGGGTAGTTGTGGACATCTTCTTGGGAAAGAAGGAACTTAAGCCGGTCCTTGATGGAGGGGATGACATGACAAGCTTGTACACAACAGAGGATTGAAATGAGAGTTTCTGTTCAGTGTTGACCAGAAATAAGAAGGAATAAGACTGATGGGGACTTGAAGAGGAGAGGAATTTGGATTTGGCATTGAATATAGTTTCAAAGCACTGAAAGACACAGACTGTACAATAACAGTGTGGGTTTTTTCTACCCTCTGTGTGTAAAGGTAGTGAATGAGAAACAGAGGCCAGCTGATACTCTTATGACCAGAAAGTAAGAAAACTATATATATTTTCTATATGCACAAACACTGTTTAACGATTTATTTAAGGTCAGTTATATAAACAAACACTGGTTTAGGTAGGGGGATCATATGATCTCTTGACTCACGATAGTGATTTGCAGTCTGGGTGGTTTGAAAATCACTGTTTTAGGTTCCGTAAACTGGCTGCGGTTTACATGATTACCTACATTCTCCAAAAAGGATTCATTCAGCAAACACTTTTAAAAATTATATGTATCAAGAGAGTACCAAGAATTCGGGAGAAAGCAGAGATTGTGAGTAGACTAGATGGCCAAAAGTGATTCTATACATGGAATCATTACAAGAAATGACCAACATTATATCCATGTCTTACTATATAAGAAACAAATGCATGTTAACAGTTTAGGAGATGGATGGCTAACATAAGCTAGTGATTGGCAAGTATGTGAGCTTCAGCTCTGTGACTTGTTAGCAAATGATACCTGTGATTCAAGGAGCCAGAAAAACAAGTGTATGGCACAGGTGAAGATGCGATGTGGGAGTGACACATTCCTTAAAGATAGATCACTGTGACTGTGTGAGAACAACCGTACAGATGTATTTGTTAATGGCAGAACCAACTTGTATGATTAGTGGTCATTTTTTGACAGCCACCATATTGCAGGAAGGTTTTCCATTCACATTTTTCTGAGCTGTTCATGATGAACTTCAATATTCATACCCTTAAGTTGATTCCTACCTTCATCTAAACAATATAGAAGAAGAAAACTGTCCTATTTTAATTAGAATAGCCTTGGAATTAATAATTGAAGTGTAGTATTTTATTTTTCTGCCTTAATATACAGACCCCTCTGGAGAGATCTACCATTATATTGGGTGATCTTAAGGGTATGTTGGTTATTAGAACACCAGAATCCTGGGGCTAATTCAGTTTCTGTAGGAATTCCGTGGGTAGATTTTTTGCACTGGTTTTTGTGGGAGTTTTGGCTTCATTATTTCAAGGTCTTTGTACTTACTATAAAAATAATGTTTGATTTCTTAAATTCCTGGGCTAGTGGGAGCATCATAGGGTAATGATTAAAAGCAATAGTGTGATATCCTGAAAGGGATACTGATTCTGTTGTTGGAAATATACTGAGCCTCTTTGTTCATATTTGAAAACATTCTATTCCCTTTGGAAAGCATGTTTTCTTTTTAGTCTGACAGATGCTATTGTGTTATTGAGGTTCTTCTTGACCTTCATTTCTAAGGTGTGTCCTGCACTCCCTTAACTCAGAAATTGGTATCACCATAGTATAAACAGGACTGGGTTCTCTCCCTGGAGCTTGCTGCAGTCTTGTTGGTCCACCTGCATGTCATAGCAAGATGCTGGAATGCATTTCACGTGAGCTTCTCTTAATCAGAAAGGAAGTAGAAAACTGCATCCTTTATGCTTAATATTGACCACTGAGCTGGTCTGAAAAGAGAACTTACAACCATAGGTTAATGTAACTTCAAGTTTTGTTTAGGGAGGCAATGGTATAATGAATTGCTAGTAAAATGACTTTAGACATTTAGTAAATCTTTAATAAACTGTATCTGCAGAGTGAAAGAATCTGTAGTTTTTGTAATTTGTAACATTAACATTTAGTTTGACATTTTGTTAATTGGTAGAATCTGAGATTGAGTCATTTGAATTAAAGTTGGTTTTTAAATTTTTCACAATTTAATACAAATATTTCTATAATCTGAATTGATCTTTAAAATCTTTAGCCAGTGAAACAAGTACAGATTTTGTAAATAATAAACATCTATACATTTTCCACAAATATTTTTCACCAGACTTGAAATGTCTTTAAAAAAAAACAACCCTCTTTTTTCTATAACTACTTCTGTCTCAGCAACCTTTGCCCCTCCCAGAAATAAAGCCTGAGACCAGGGTCTTCATTTTTTTATCAGATAATTTATAATAAATAGAGGTTGATGATAAGTAAAAATAAGATGTCACACTGAGAAAATAATTACAGGAGAATTGCAGAATCGTATAGCGTATGGCATAGAAAATCCGGTTTTAGAAGGTAAAGAGTCTGGTGCTGAAAAGCTACCTTGAGCCCTTGAGCTGGGGATTTTGTTTTCCCATAGATGCCATGTTACCAATTACATAAAGAAAAGTGTAGACTTCTTGTTAGTAGATAAATGGAGATTGGAATCATTTACTAGGTTATTTTATGGTATTTGTTAACAATATTTACCTTTCTAAATTGATTCAGCATAATCCTTGCCGCAGCTTTCCTTCATTTCTGGAAGACATATAGATAATGTGGTACTTTTATGAAGCCTTACATGGCACTGAAAAACTGATTTTAGCCTTAGCTCAACGGAGCAGCAAGATTAAATTAACATAGACTTTGGAGCATTTGAGTTCCCATAGGGTACAGAGTGTGGCTGATATGACACGACTTGCCTTCAACAGTTGTTTTAACAAGATATCCTTCATATACAATATACTGAGCTGAAAGGCATAACTGAGTAATGTTAACAAGAAACACTGTTGGCAAAATTCTTGACTTTCATCTTTATCTGATTAATCCAAAGCAGTGTGTTACTTACAAGAAAGTATTTTCAACTGAATATATAGGGCAGATACATATTTTTGAAATGTCTATAACTTTACTATTTTTGGTGTGCAATACATTTATTTTACAAAAGCTTTTCCTACATTCATTTCAAGCACAAACACAAAGATGTTCAGGACTTTGTATGTCTGGACTAAAGATTCTTGATGTTGTGCATTCATGTAATAACTATGTTTTGATCACCTAGTAGGGGCCAGGCACTGGTGACACAGTCATGGATTCAACCTGGAGAAGTTGGATCCTTGCATTTATATTCATGTGGGGATAGCAGACAAAAGGCAAAGGGACCAAATACAGAATAATGAGAAGCGGATACGTGCCAGAGAGATGAGAATAAATAGGAAAGTGGACTGAGAATTCCCAGAGATGGGGTGGGATTTGCAATTTTAAATGGGGGGGTGGTGGCAGAAGAAGTCTGGTCTTACTGAGAAGGTGACACTTGAGAAAGTTTTGGAGGAGGTGCTGGAGCAAGCTGTGCGTAACCCTTGACTCACCGTTTGGAAATGTCTTCGTCCCTGTTGGCTGACTATTGCTGATGTTCATTCTCCCCGTGGATGCTCTTTCCTGTGCCCGTATTTAAATGTTTTCTCTGGTGCGTTAAATTCTATTTAATATTGTTCTACTTTGGGGGGAAAATATATTCTAGAGAGCATTAAGCTCATTGGATGAAAGCTGCTCTCATATTTTTTCTTAAAGTACAAATCAAGCTTCCATAAATATTCCAAATTGCACCTTATCAAATGTTTTTTTTTTGCAAATGCTTAAAAGTGTAAAAGAAAGCTTTTCCACTCCAAAAATGGTATTTTTACTAATCTACTAATTAACACTTTTCTTCTGCTTAGCACTTTTAAGATTTGATTTAATTACAGTTTCTAGTGCCTTAAATAGTGTTTTAAAGTGAGTCAATGTTGCTTTGCTCAAAACATTGCAATAAGGTTTTTTTTTGCCCTCTTTGGATTCAGTTTATATGAAATATACCATTTATTTTTCATGACCAGAATCTTTATTGAAAATACAAGTAGTTCTGTTAGTTGGCTGATGGAACTGTGATTAACCAGGGAAATATTAGATGTACATTTGCTTCACAATCTCAAGGATAGACTTAATTGAACATTTTTTCCCCCCATAGTGATATGCAAGAAGTTCTGATTTGGCTCTGGGCTTAGAAATAAATTGAAAGAAGTACCAATTCTGTTTATTCTGAGTTTAGAGCCATTATTTGACTTGGATCCCAAAATATTGAAATGATTCCTTTTCTGGAGAGGTGCCTGCGTTGCTGTCTATGGTAATCAATTTGGAACCCTAAAGGAAAATGCATACTAGTGTCCTTCCCAAAATAAAACCATGAGAGCCCTAGATTTCCCAAAACCAAGTCAGGCATTGTAATAGTTGCATTTTTATCAGAACATTTTTCTCTTTGAATGAAATGACCTTAGAGTATCATAATTGAAGTTAATATTAAGTCTATTAACATCTAAGGTGGACTAGAACAGATTCTTGGAGAGCAAACTGTTATTTCTCAGAATTGCTTCCTTCCTTGTAGATATAACTCAGGGAAAGGGAGAAAGAATTTCTTGTGATATGAATATACAGTGTCACATTTCTTAGGTTTCTTAAACCAGTGAAATGTGGGACATTAAATTATTTTAGAATAAAGATTTCTCTTATAGAGAAATTAGATTTATTAGGTTTATAAATAATTGGGAATAATTGGGAATTACTTAACCCAGTATTTCTAAGTCTGTAACTGCTATTTTACTGGTAATATCTGTCTTCTCTGTGAGTCTCTAGCCCCAATTGGCTTGTGCTCGTAATTGTGCATTCACATTCAGACACAGTATTTGGAGATGGTTTAGATTGCGTTCTTCACCCATTGTGGGGTTATTTGCAGTACTGTTTTTCACTGAAGGAAGAAATAGTTATTTATACAGAAAACACTTTCCTTTGATTACCATGTTTTTCTCCCTCCAAAGTAGAACCTTCTCTCACATACACATACCTCATGTATACATATATTTTCAAGGTTTACTACCTTGAATCCTTTCTCTTGCATTGAATTCCTCCTCCTTGCACAGTTCTTCTCTTCCACAGAAGTGTTACGTATAATGTTACTGGGGAGACAAAGTAGGGGATCAGCATTTATGAACTGGGCACAAAGTTCAATCTGATTTTTTACGTGAATTAAGGAAGACCCAAATGTTGTGGTAACTACACGGAGTTAAGAGATAAGTAGTGGCTGATAGGGAAGTAGATACACAGTGAGGGTCATAATGAACCTTATACCCATGCAGAACAGTCAAGTTCACAGTGGTGGAAACTGGCAAAAGTTTCTAAAGAAATCCAAAGTTAAGTTCACCTCAGAGGTTTGGGGGTTGTGGTAAATGTTTGAGAAGCAACAACCTCATGAACAAAAACTTTGAGGGAAAACTGGGCATGGTGACCTGGTTACATTCTAAGGTGGGCAGGAAGAAGGCATAGGAGGTTGTTGCAGGAGGGCTAGGTGACCTCTGAGCTCTGTAAGCGGAAGCTGTAGGTTACGGACCCTCAGGAGGCTGTTGCTATCTTCAAAAACTTTTTTGCACTTCACTCTTGTTCTACAGGCTGCTTAACAAAGGAAATGTTACTCTTTCACCTGCCATTTTCCTCTGAGTACTGTTTCTGAAAGTATTTTTCAGAGGCTGTTAGTAGGCATTATTTGAAAAGTCAGTGGTGGTTTTGTAAGCATTGGGTTAAACTAAGCTATTGGGCTGCTTCACCAGTGATGCTCATTGTTAATGAGCTGATAGAGATTATGGAATTTCTAGAGGGGAGTTGTGCTGAGTAGCATTCCCCCCAGTACATTTGTCTGTTGAACTCCTCTGTCTCAAAGTGTTCCTTGGAACCCACTTTTCAAGTGGTTGATGAGAAATCATTGCTATCACTTTAGAACCTTTCAAATAAAAACACGAAGCAGTCATTATAGATATGTAGGGTCGAAATATCTACCCAGTTGGAGACAGGAAAGAGGCCAACATTTTTCCCCAGCTTATTCTCAAGTACCAAAGTGTATGTGAGCTGATCAGCTGCCAAACAGGAGGAACTGTTCCAACTCTGATTTTGACTTGCCACCTTGTGTTGCGGGAGGAGTGGTTCCCACACACTGCAAGGAGATTATTTTGTGTAAACAGACTTCTCTAACTTTGTGAAATGAGAAGGAATCATTAGGCCTTCCCCGCCCACCCCTCCCTGAGTCTCCTTGTCTATTAGCATAGTTTCTGCATGCTGAAGATGATCTCTCCAAACCTTTATCTTTCCTGGTATAACCCTTTTGCATGTGTAGTTTAAACTGGATCCAGGTTTGCTGCTCTTCAGTACTAATTGAACTGCTGATGTGACTTGTCTTGCTCGCCCCCTCTTTTATTCAACAGAATTGGACAGTATTTGTTGTCTAGTCTCATAGCCAAGGGCAGCCACCACTTTGCAGCTCTGGGTGTCCATGAATCAGTCTATATTGAACCACTTTGTATGACAGTCCTTGGGGCACACTTGTGTATTTTGGGTTATTTTGGTGCTAGCAAAATGGAATGCTCTGGAGGGCAAACTTACATTGTTACCTTAGGCTGATTTATAGAACTTTCTTCTGAAAGGCTGAACTTGGAATGATTTCTCTTTAAAGATTTATTAAAAGATCAATTGTCCCCAATGATTGGTCATGCTAGTGAGAAATAAGCACTGTTAAAGCATCCATGGAAAGAAGTGTTATAAATACAGTTGGTTCTCAGTAAATAGTGTTGACTGACTGGCTTGGGGATGATCCAAAGAATATTGAGTTAACCCAGTGAGAACTGAGGCATAAACCTGATTGAAAATTTACAAATACTGCATTCTCATTTGTGTTCTTTGAAATATTTGTATTGATTATAGTAATGTTAATCTGTTTCCATAGACAAGGTCTAGTAATAAGGTAAGACCGAAGCAGAAGGGAAGCACATAAGGAAGGAGTTGGGTTTTTGTTTATTTTGCTTTTTTAATTTTTAAACTTTATTTTCTTACATAGTTGTTCATATTTGTACAATATTTGATTTCTCCCTTCAGGTAAAATCCCTGTGAATCTCCCACTCCCACATTGCCTGTGAGTTACCACCATAATTCCTTGTGCTCTTCCCTCCCTGGTTTTGACCCCTCTCTCTCTCCATCCCCTCCTGTATGTCTCAAATCTATAATTTGCCTGCTATAAGTGAAACCATATTCTTTTCCCTTCTGACTTAGTTCACTGAACATAATCCCTTCCAGCTCCATCCATGTTGCAGCAAATAGTATGAATTTATCATTTTTGATTGCTGAGTAGTATTCCATTGTGTATATATCCAGCATCTTTTTGGTCTGTTCATTTGTTTTTGGGCATTTGGATTGTTTCTGTATCTTGGCTACTATAAATAATGCTGCAATAAACATGAGAGTGCAGGTTTCCTTTAGAATTAATGTTTTTGTGTCTTTTGGGTGGATTGCTAGGAGTGAAATTTCGGGGTCATGTGGTAAGTTTTCCATAGTGGTTTTCCATAGTGGTTGGACCAGTTTGCAATCCCACCAACAGTGTAAGAGGGTTCTTTTCTCTCTGCATCCTCACCAGCATTTGTTGTAGCCAGATATTGCCAGGTGTGGGATTTAGGAACCACTCAAAGATTTTAAGACTCTCCAGTTCTACTTTAGAGTCAAAGCCGCCTTGAGCACAGAGTCTACTTTCTTAGCAGATGAGAAGTGCATAGTGCCAGCATGCGAACATTATCCTGTGCTTCCTTGTTCCTTACCTGTTTCTTTGGTACTACCTATGAGGTGTGCCTATTTCAAGAAATGTTGTATTCTAGTTCTTTTTAGTGATGAGGAGGAGGATGAGAAAACATTATTTGAAGCAGAAACAGATCCTATATAGACAGGGGTGCTTTGATTATTAAGATTATTTCTTTGTTAATAGTCCGGTTAATCTGTTAGGTTTAAAGTGAAAATATCTGAAATACGATACCTTTGAAAGAGACCACGAGGAGGAGAAGAAGCAGCCCAGCCTTTCTCCACTGCTAGCTAATTATACCATCAAGCCCCTTCTCCCCCAAAAGGATGATTGTGTTCTCCAAAAGAGGAGGATTCATTGGCCATTTGTATGAAACCCACCAGTATGCTCACTCTTCTCATTTACATGGGAAAATCTATCCTCAATTCCCATGAAATGATTCATCCACAGTGGCCCCAGTGGGCTACTCATGTGATTACACCAAAAGGTTTGTGGATCTTTAATGCAAGCAGAGTTCCTTTTTTTTTCCTAGCAGATTTACGCCACAGAAGTCGAACGATTAAAATAAGTATGCAATTTTTCTTGTGAAAAGACATTTTATGTTGATATTGTTTCATTTTTTAATATAGTAAGTTACAACAGGCAACACTGGTGTGTGAACAGACATTTTGAACTGAATTCATTATCTTTTATTTTAGATTTATGTTGAAGTATTATTACAATTGAAAGTATTATAGTTACTTTCATATGAGTTAAAACTCAGCTGTAACAATTCATTGACTAAATATTATGATGGTAGTCAACTTTCAGTTGAAAGTGTTAATTATTCACCTCATAATGCACTCATAAAAAAGATTTACCAACAGTCTCCTAAGAGTAGAAAGCATATTGTCTCTTGGCATATTTTACAAACATGCTTCCCCTACACTTGCAGCACAGGTTGTTACACTTTTCTGTGACACTCAGAAAGGCTATAGATCCTCAAGCAGGGTTGGACATGTTAAAAAATGATGTATCTATTTTTTGAGCTGAATGCTTAGTGGTGGCTTTATTTAATTGGTAATATGGTTTAAAGAACAGCTTGAGTAAGTAACTGTAAGGAAATTATGTTTTCATGAATATATTGCAATAAAATGCACACATACTTGTTTTGGTTTAATGGTCATTTTCCTTATGTTTTCTAATTTAAAAGTTAGAGTAAAAAGTATTTCAGTTGTATTTGTATATAATTATGTGTTTCTTAATTGTGGTGTTAATGGAATTTTTTTCTTTGACTTCTAGTCCAGTACTTAGGGTATTATTTTGAGCTTCTAATCCAGACCTCAGGGCCCTATCACCAGAGCTTGCTTTGGACTTGTCTCGAGATAGTCACAATTGTCACAGTGCAGTTTGAGTTAGGTCTGTTGCAGAGACAAAGCCAGAAATATCCAATTTGAATTTCCATGTTAAAATATCCACTGCATTACACCACTTCTTCCTTTTCTTGTCTCTGCAGTGTACCCGTATTTTCCACAGGGTAGGTGCTGATTCCCAGTTACTCAGTATATCTTCCCAGTTTACTCACTGTATCCTTCTAAACCTGATCTCATTTGTTAATCTCAGACAATAACTGTAATGAGGTTCTTAATTCCTCACATGTTCTTTTGTCTTATTTTCTTCCTACATGCCTAATGTAGGTTATCCTTGGTACTTCAAAAATTTCCTGATGTTTTAAAATAAACATATTAGCTCATTAAAACTTTTAATTTTTTTTTGCTAGTTTGCCTCTTTATTCTGCTTAACTGGCCTTGTTTATTCCTCTATTATTCCTAACTCAAAAACACCTTCATTTTGGTTTCAACTTGAGACCTGTCATTAGAAATCCTCTACTTTCCCATCTGGTCTACATATCTACCCTGTTTTCCTCCTTTTATTAACAATTACTGTTCTCTTGGGCCTCTCCGGTGGAGCAGTGGTTAAGCGCTGCGCTGCGGGGCTGTTGCAGTGGTGACGCGAGTTCGACGCCTGGCCGGGTAGATTCCCACATGGTGCGGCAGACCTCTCCTGCCTCGCCTGCTGCTCCCCTCAGCAATGTACTTCTGATCTGCCTGTTCTGCTCCCCGCTCTGTCTCTGGTGAACCCTCTTGCTGCCCCACACCTCTGGCCTGTACCCCAGCTTGTATGTACCAATAAAATGAATCTTAAAAAAAAAAAACAAAAAACAATCACTGTTCTCTCCACCACCCTCACCCCCCAGTTTTTGTTCCATTGTTTTTAGCATAACTACTTTCAATATCTAAGACTATCTGCTTATTTTCTGCAGCCATCTTGTTTCTATGGGGCATAAATGACATAAACCAGTCTCGGCGTTATGAAGCAGAAGCTTCTATTTCATCTCATTTGGGTAGGGATAGTTCTAGGCTGTTGGATCTTGATTGGACTAGACCATCTCACAGCTAGGCTGACAGGGTGTGATTTAGTTTCCAGTAGATTAGTATGTAAGCAGATTTTGATTGTTTCAATGAATAATAAAACTCCATTGTTCTATTACAGTTACTATGATAAATCCTTAAAATTAGGGCTTGGGAATTCCTACATGGATTTATTGTCCAAAAAAGGTTAACAGTATACTTAGGATGTTTGTTCTTAAGTTAGGGTTTCACTGAGTTAAAATTTCAGTTATGAAGGAGCGGCAGAAATTACCAGATCGGTAATATAAGACGTAGAACAAAGGAATATAAATGCTGTCAGGCACAAATCCTTAAAACCTAAGTGTAGATTTATAAATCCTTCTGTCACTTTGTACCAGGTATCCTTTATTCTGATCTAAAATGAATTCCAATATTTGACCTGGAAAGATAGTATCATTTTCCTCCAACTATTTTTAATGAAATATAACCTTCCCGTCTCTTCTCCTATCATACCAAATAACCTCTCCTCTTAGTATGGCCCAGTGAAATAGGCATGCATCTGGGGTTATTGTAAGAGTTAGAGTAGTTGCAGAGGAGGTTTGTCACTTCTTTTAATTTGTTAATATCCCATGCATTATACAAGATTCTAGCATTACCTGGAATAGCACCCAAGGGATGGGGCCAGGGCCTCAATTTGAGTTGTTTTACAGTAGTCACACTGCAGCTAGAGCTCAATCCTAGCTAAGGGTAAAGCCAAGTATTTTCCATTTAAATTTTAGTAAAGGCGGCAAAAACATTTATATTTATATATATGGTGTGGGTCCCTGGAGAAAATGGCTATTGCATGTAATTCCCTTTTATTAAAATAGGTTACAGTATAAAATGTTTTAATATATATATAAATCTGCATTATATATAAAATATATTAATATGTATTAAAGTTCAAGCCAAACATTTCTTCTAGAATCAAGCCAAACTTAACTCTGCATTTATTTGATACAAGATATTTGTTTTCTGGTAAAGTAACTGTTAATAATTAGGGAGCAAAAGCAGCTAGTAACTTCTCTGCAAGTGGTTGTGTCAGTGCTATAAAGTAGTATCTCACCTCACTGCAATACACATTTTGAAATAGATTTTTGTTGATACAAATAATTGGATAAATGAATTGGAAAGTTATTCACATTTTAAAAGTAGAAATATAAATTTCTGATAATCATTTATCAGAAATAAGTATTTTCATGAGACAGATTTAGAAGAAGACAGGACTATACAAACTGTTGGTAGTTGACGGAAATAATTGATAACGATATACTGTTGGTAGTTGAGGGAGAGATATAATTTTATGCAAGTATTGACCATTGTATACACATAAATATACTGTTCAAGTGAAGAAGTAAAGGCATTTCCTTGACTATACTGTAAAGTTCTGGAGGTTTAACGTGTGTCATTTGAAAGAAAACTTAGCGTATGGACATAAATCAGTTTCCTTAGAAGTAAGAGTATTTTAAAATCCCCAATGTACTCACACACCAAAATAAGGAATGGTTTTATATTCAAAGCTGTCTTCACACTTCAATGAATTTTATGATGATGTTGTAAGGACTTCAGCTCTCTGAATTCTTACCATCTTTAACAGCAGCGAGCCTCTCCATACTTGAGGGTGCTCTAGAATGTGGCTACCAGTGGAAAGAAGGATCTGAATATAAATTTACATTTACAATATAAATAAAAAAATCTATTTTTATTTCTATCTTAAGCCACCAACTATCAATACATGGACAATATATAGCTGAAACTTATGGAAAACAGTTTGGGGGTTTCTCAAAATACTGCATATGATCTTGCAATCTCACTGCTAAGTCTCTACTTGAAGAATGCAAAAACACTGATTTGAAGGGCTATATGAATGTTTATGTTACTTGCAGCATGATAGTGACCAACAGCCAAGTTATAGAAACAACCTTAAGTGTCCAATAGGAGATGAGTGGATTAAGATGTTGTGGCAAACACTGGAAACATACCAATAGTGTATTTGCCTGAAACTCCTTGTTTTTAAGTGAATATTATTAATAAATGATGAGATCTTTTAACCTCTTCCTTTAAAAAATTATATGTATGATGATGTAAAACCCATATATACACATATGCACACATAGTGGAATACTACTCGGCTATAAAGAAGGGAAGCTTTACAACTTGTGACAACCTGGAACTAGACAGGATGATGCTATACAAAATAGGTCAGTAGGATAAAAACAAACACCAGATGATTTCGCTCATGTGGAATATAGAGAAAATGAAGGAACAGACAGAACCAAACCAAAGCAAACTGCAGAAATCGGACTGCAGAACTGAGGCTACTAATGAAGGAAAGTGGGAGTGGGGAGCAAAGTGTAGAGGGTGCACAATGTACTGTGGTGGAGGACTGTGGGTTCTTCTGTATGGTGGGAGTGGTGTGCTAACATAGGTCTGTAAAGGTGTGAACCTGTACCCCTGTAAACCAATGTTACCTTAGTAAATACAATGGAAAAAAAATGACTGCAATATGAGAATTTAAAATGATGCATTTAAATTTTAAATTACTTACTTTACAATATTTTTAAAAAGGTTCTATTTTATATAATGTAGTCCAATATATCATCAGTAAAGGGTTTCAGTTGAAAGCTCTTGATATTCTTTCTACATTACTGGCCACACATTTTATCCTTAGTTGTTTGGTGAAGAAATATTGTCAGCTTCAAATGAAATTAGGAATGTACAAATTAATTGCAACTATTACATTTTTGAAAGCCTCAAATTGACTTATTTTAATTTTTCGTGGTTCCACCTTATCACACATATGTATCTTGTTTTTGTTGTACATTTAGATACTTTTTTGAAACCTTTTGAGAGATAATTGTAAGAACATGCAATTATTCATACAGATTAAAAAATAGTGATTATATACAACTGAGGCATTGCCTTTATTTCAAGCTGCCAGAGAACTAGTTAGTGTGAGTGTTGGGATATTAAACATGTGGCCGTTGATCATCAAAATGACGTTTAAAATACTGCTAGTCTGACTTTATAATTCTTAAGTTTTCGTTCACGTTCCAGTTGGAGACTGAGCAATGTGTGCTGTACCTTTAGTGGCTGAAAGGTATGAGTGTAGTGTGTGTGTGGTCTGAGTTTTGTGAACGTGATCTGCATTTAATCTGGGGAAATTAATTCCCTAAGCTGCTGGCAGGCAGCATGTACTTGTTAATTATTCAGGTGGATGACAAATGCAGAGCAGAGGTTCTCGCAAAGACAAAGTTTGTATGATGCATGTTTAGTAACTGATAGGCCTGACATTCCGTGGTGTCTTATTCAGTGCTAATCCTAATAAGCTGCCTGGTGAGATGAACGCCTTTCCTCCTATCCTCTGCAGAGAAAACAGAGATCTGAGAGAACTTCATTATGGCAATAAATCCTGTGCTTCATGGTAGTCGTGGTGAAAAGGTATCTTGTCCAGATGAATAACAGCAGAAAGTCAGGATGCTGGTGTGATATTGAGTCCTAAAGCAAATAAAGCTTTACACTAAGGCACGGCCATTGTCTCGTTTCTTTTGTGAAGGTGATTCCAGCTTAATTTTGTGAATCTAGTGTACATAACTTGTAGACCTTCAAATTAAATCTGTAGCATACCATTGACAGTGCTATGGTTTGTTCTAGTTTCAAGTGGTAGAAACTTTCCCCTCCCCCTTCCAATCAAATATGGTTAGGGTTAGAGAGCTTTTCCTATGTCCTTTTGCTGGGATGTTTTATTAGAAGGTCAAGGTTTCCCATGAGAATCTTTGTTTTTTTTAAGATTTATTTATGCATACAAGCTGGGGTACAGGCCAGAGGCGTGGGACGGCGAGAGAGTTCACCAGAGACAGAGTGGGGAGCAGAATAGGCAGATCGACAGAAATACACTGCTGAGTGGAGCAGTGGACGAGGCAGGAGAGGTCTGCAGCCCCATGTGGGAATCTCCTGGCCGGGCTTCGAACTCGTGCCGCAGCTCCCGACAGCTCCCCAGCGCAGCACTTACCCGCTGTGCCACCAGGGAGGCCCCTCTCATAAGAATCTTGGCATTATCGTTTTATAAACTTCATGACCTATCATCTCAAATCCTGCCCTCTTTCTGCCATTGCTAAGTAACCTATGCAAAGAATTAATTATGTCAGCAAAAAAGTACTGCTTGGCCAATGCTGAGATCTTAGTTGTAATTATATTTAATTCTTGCAGTTTACTTTTTAAATATTCTGACTTGGTCAGTATAAAACTCAAAGCATAATGTAGCTAAGCCAGTTCAGTTTGAAAAATCTCAAGCTAGTTTTTGGACCCCAAAGACGACAACATGTCTATGTGAGTTGTGAATGGGTTTAGTGTTGAAACGTGAGTTAGTTGGCAAGGCTTCTAGCTCAAGTTCTTCATTAAAGTTGTGACCTTGTGAAAGTGACTTAGCCTCCCTGTACCTCAGTTTCCTCAGATGGGAAATGATGGAGTTGAGCTAAATATGTAACTACTTAGGGTGTGTGTGTGTGTGTGTGTGTGTGTGTGTGTGTGTGTGTGTGTGTGTGTAGGGGCATGGTGAGCTCATACCCGTAGTCTGGCAATTTTAAAATCAGCAGTTCATCAGATTAAGAATTCTTTGTTTAAGCAAGTGTGTACAGAAGCACCGTGTTTACAGTCAGCTTCATGACGGCCATTCTTGACCATGAAAGTGGCCTTAGCAGCTCCTCTAAGTTTAGCTCTTCAGCTTGTTATCTTAGTGCTTGAGTGTTTGATTCACTACGCAATAATGCTTCAAATGTCACTGAGATAGTCACCTGGAACTCTGCTGTCACTTGTTTAATATACCACCACTTACGTTAACTACTTTTCTGTCATCTTGAAATAAATATGGTAATGCCTGTATGACCAATAGCTGGATCAAGAAATTAGGCATTACAAGCACCCAGAGGACACTTTGTGACCAATTCAAATGATTTTTCTGTTCACTCCAAGAGCAGTTGTCTCCTATCACCATAGTTTTTTGATCTTGAACTTCAATGAAGTAAATGGAATTGTATAGAAATTATTCTTTTGACTTTTTGTGACCATTACACTTGTGCTTAGAAATACTTGGAGTTTGTTCCTTCTCCTTGCTGTATAGGACTTTATTTTCAGAAAGTTTTGTCCATGTTATCCAGTTTTTTATTGGTGAAAACATACACACTATTTTTTATGTTAAATTACATCATTGTTCATTTTTGTACAGTAATTGATCTCTCCCCTCAGGGGTAGTCCCTCTAGTGCTCCCACCACAGCCCCTATGATCCATCACCACCGTCCCTTGCGCTCCTCCCTCTTTTGTAGATACTGCTCGTTTTTCATAGTGGTTGTATCAAGTCACATGTTTATTAGCAGTAAGAGAATTCCAGTGGCACCATATCTTTGCGGACACTGGTTTTCTGTTTTATATTTTTAATTTGTGCTTTTCTGATGACCATTCAAGTGGATGTTTAATGACTCTTCAATATGAGCTTTTTTGAAGCGTTCATTGAAATGTTTTGCCCAGTTTTATTTCTGTTGGGTTATCTGCCTTCTGATGATTAATTTGCAGGAAGTCTTCATAGATTTCAGATATACAAATCACCTTGCTGAATTCCGCTGTCATTTCTCGCTTCATCTTTCCTTAACCGTATCTGAAGAACAGAAATTCTTGACTTCATAGTGCAGGTTTTAACTTTTTTTCCTACTTAGAAATGTGTCCTATTTAAGAAATCTTTGCCTACTTCGGCATCAAGAAAATATTTACCTGAGCTTTCTTTAGAAAGAAATTGATCTGCGAACTATCTGGAATTGATTTTTGTGTAAGATATGAGGTTGGAGTGCATAAGGCTATCTAAATTGTCTATTGCCATTTTTGAGCTGTCATCACCTTTTCTGCCTCCCTCTCCCCCCATACCCAGCAGTGGTATCATCCTTAGCATACATTAGGGTTATTTAAACATAAGGAGTCAAATTCAATGACTATTTCAGAAACTTATAATTTATTTCACACTTGGTTTGGGAGCGCGTTCAGGTATCAGTGATAGGCACGTGACTGATCCAGTGATGAGGAGGAGAACACAGCACCACACCTACGCTGTGCTAGTCCTCACTGGACATTCTGCCCAGCTGTGTATTTTAATACCCAGTACTAGATATTTAAGAAACTGAGACTCAGAAGTAATAGAGCTAGTAAGTAGGCATAAGTGGATTCTGGCCAAGGTCTAATTTCAAGCTCCTTTTGTCATTGTATTAAACTAAAAATATGTTATAAAAGACCAGCTCTACATTTTATAAATTAATGCTACTTAATTATTTAAAATAAAAAGGAAAACAAAGCTAGTTCATCAGGAGACTTTTCCTATTTCCCTGACTTGGTATAGACAGGTTAAGACTCTCAAAGGAAACTTAGAACTAAAGTCAGGTAGCCATGTGTGCTTGCAGCCGCTGCAAGCCCCTTTCCTGAAGAGTGATGGAATGTGCAAACTTTAAATTGTCTGAGACCAAAAACAACTATGCAGTTTGTGTGCTGCCCAAGCAAGAGGGTTTTTAGGAACTGAAACCTAGTCCATGTTCAGTAGCCAAACACAACCCATGGAGCTGAGTTTTTCCAGAGAAAGGAACCTGGGGCACTAATTCCAGTTGACACACCAGTCCTGACAGGCAGGGTCAAGTTGCACCCAGCCCAGGCCCTGAAGTTCTCCCTGGGACAGTGCGGACTTTCCAGGGGAGAACCCAGAAAGTCCACTCACTGGTGAGCAAGGGCACCGCAACTGTTCGACCTGCCATGATTCTTCTCTGCTTTGGAGAGAGCCTGCATCGTCAAGCACCATATGAGTAAGGTGTTAGTTCCTTAATTCATTTCCATAATTTGAGGACAGAGACTTAAAAATCTGAAAGTGATTGACAATGTTAGCACCTTTGTGTGTTTTCACGTAGTAGTAAAGTTCTGCATGTATTTCAGAGAACTCAACAACTGGTAAATTCATTCTAAGGAGGACTCTGTGACCAGGACTCTGTGATCCCTAGATTCAGAACCCTGGCCTTAAAACTCCACATACAATAAAGGAAAAATATAGTCTGCATATAAAGAAGTGACACTTGGAATAATGATAGAATTTGAACATACTTTGTAGAAAAGAAACTCTTCCCCAAAGGAAATTAAGTAACTAAATAATACTTACAATTAGCTTAAGAAATATACACTAGGAGGATATAGTGCAAGGATGCATAAGGTTATAATGGTCGGAAATCAAGCCAGGGCATAGTGGAGAGTTGGAAATCTATTACGGGGAGAAAGCAATCTAGGAACAACTGCTGGTTCAAAATTGTGTACTTAAGTCTGTACCTACCCAAATATCTAAGAGTAACCAGTTTTATACTGTTTTAATAAACACAGAAAAAAATCCATAGCAGACAAGCAGTTGCCATGCTTTTATTTGGTTTTGTAACCACTGCTGTCCAAACTGTGGGTGAGGAGAAATTCTCAACAAAGAATGCTTGGGTTGCTAAAATCTAAGTTTTTCTCCATTTTATTGAACATTATAGAGAAACAAATATTGGTTTATGAGTAACCTGTTTTATTAAGGATTTTAAAATATTTTAAGGCAAGTATGTGGCTTCATGAATTACAGAACCAGCCTTCCTGTTAGGTGTCTGGAGTGGTCAGTGCTCTTACTGATGCTGTTCTGGGCTAATAAATGGGTAATTTTAGTTACAAATGACATCCATCCAGGTCCTTGCTGATTAGGCAGTTTTAGACATTCTGAATTGAGCTAATAAGTGGAAGGTATGTTTTCCAATGCTGAATATGCACTTTAGTCTAAACCACCAATTTCATTTCCCCTAGAATTTAACATACCAAGTTCGAATAGACAGGTTTTTTTGGGACCCATTTATTAATTGAACCAGTCTTTTAGAAAAATTTTAGTTAGGACAATTTATCTTTTAGACTTAATTGTTGCTAGTAGAAAGGATGCATCAATTATGCACTCAGTTGATATCTCCAGAGTCATTTCTTAAGGGACTTGATATATAATAGCATCTATTGCTTTATTCATAATAGAAAAGTCTACATAGACAATTGTAGCTATTTTTATATTCAAGGGGTAAAATAAAACTTTTGGTAAGCTATTAGCCTATTTTTTGTCATTTAATATTAATTAATGAAAAGACTATCAGAGCATCTCATCTAAAGGAAAACTTTACATACAGTACTAACTATCTGGCTGATCGGTCAGTCTGAATTAGTGAAAGTTAGAACACAAATCACTTTCAGTGCATGTTTTCCCCTGATCTGTGTGCTATAGTGGAAGAAATCACCTTCCGTTTTAATGAATATGGGAATTAATTTTAGTTATGCTAGAATACCAGCCTAAAATTTCAGCCTCTGTTGAACATTCTATTTCTGCTTTTGATTGTAAAAGGGTAATTCCAAGGTGTTGAAGTATATTGTTCTGAATGAAGGTAAATGTTTACTTCTGTATATTTTTTCACATTATTACATAATGAGAAGCTGAACTTCAAATGACCCTGAATTATCAATTACTCTGATTTACTGGATTCTTTATTGCATTTGATGTGTCATCAGTAAGGTAATAAATTGTAATGCAGTGTTCCTAGTTGGGAGTATTCTGAATCATGTGACTAATCCTTTCTGAAATAGCTAGATTCTAGTTAGATTACACCACATACCTGCAGGTGTACACAGGCACACAAACACACATACACACATACACACATGTGCATGTTCCATCAGCCAATAATGAGCATCTCTCTATGCATACTAACTTAAACCTTTCCTTTTTGTCTTTTCTCAATTAAAAAAATACCTTCTAGTCCCTTGTGCTCTTTTCTCCCCTATTTTTGTCTATGGTGATGGTTCACATGTGAATTGGTGGTGGGAAACCTATGGGGGATACACAATAATGTAAATTATATAAATTAAATTTAAAAATACAGTAAAAAATAATAAAAAAGATTAAATTAGAAGGTATATTTTTATTTTTTAAGAATGCTAACTTGTTTTTGTTACTAGAACTGTTAATAGGATTTATTAAAAAAAAAAGAGAAGCTGCAAACCATTACCTTTAATTAAGTGAGGAGAGAACAGAGATATATTTTAAAGAAAATGTTAGGAATTTAAAACGTGTTAACTCAAAATATCTGAATAGAAAAGTTGGTTCAGGGGTTTGTTGATGGTATATAGAGCAATTGTATCTTTAAACCTGTGTGTATTGCTGGAAATTATGTTTCTAAAGTAATTGCCTCCTGAGAAGAAGATGAATGATACACTCATCAGATATAGAAGGCATGTTGCTGGTTGAGCTTGTTGACCCTCTTAGTGGAAGAATTATCTAAAATTAGAGCCCAAGTTTAGATCAGGACCAATATCGTTCTCTTCTGTAATTATGCTTAATATGACCAAATTTGAGACTCTTTCAATTCTCTCTCTTGAACTTCAGACTTAATCTTCCAACATCCTGTTGTTCATGAATGTCCAACAATCTGAGTAACCTTGACTCCTACACTGAACTCTACTTCATGCTTTAACCTGTGTATTCTCCCTTGTTCTCTATTTTAATCTGGCATCAACAGTCTCCCATCTTACCGCCTATAAACTGAGGAATGGTTATTGGTCTTTCCACCTCCATTTTCTCATATTTATGTTCAATCAGGCTCTACATCCTGGTGATAACAATCTCCAAAATTAGTTCTCAAATATGCACAGATCTCTATTCCCATTGTTATAATCCATCTAAGGTCACCATTATCTCTTGCCTGAATCACCCTCTTGTTTTTCCATTCTTAAACTTGCACCCTCTCACTCCCTGTCCATTTTCCATATGGTCATCTGCCATTAGGACTTTGCTGCAACGTGTTGAGGTTGCTTCCTATTGTTACGATATACAGAAAGTAGGTAGGGATAGAGCACAGTGCACAAGTGAGGCTTGATTTTGGACTTGAAAATGGTGGTGAGGGAGAGAGAGAAGTAGGAAAAACCACATGCCACATGGAACCATATGCATTATGCCAGTTCGTTAGAACCCCTGGGTTCAAATCATGACTCTGTTAGTGTCTTGGCTGTGAGCAACTTGCTTTGGCTTTGGAACCATATCTGCTTCATCTGTAAGACAGAGACAGAGATAAAAATAGAAAGTAATTTGTAGGACTGCTTAGAAGATGGAGTGAATAATCATGTAAAGTACCTGACATATAGTAAGTGCCCAGTGAATGTTAGCTTCTCTTACTAATTTTGTTTGAGTACTCTCTAAGTGTGGGAGAGAGTTAGGGTAACAACATGGGACCCCTAGATAAATAGGAAGCACAGAGCATATAATTAGAAAGTTCTGCTGTCAGTACAGCTAGAAAGAATGGGAATAGATGTGGGAAAGAGGGGAAAGAAGGCACTGGGTTCTTGCAGTTGGCAGTTGTGCATTTGACAGTGTTCCTAAGAATTGTGCATTTGACAGTGTTCCTAAGAATTGCTTCAAATCAAAACAAAACCTACCTCATTTATATACATGTTTCTGCGCCCCCCCCCATCTAAATTACAAAGGTAACTGCTTAACTCTTCTACCTTTGTGTATACTTGTAGATAGCCATTTTTGGATAGCAAATGATTATATTTCAGTTTAGCAGTGTGCAGTCATTTATTGAGTGTTTATTTTCATTCAATTGTTCGGAAATTGAAATCTTTTTCTTCTAAACAAGATGATGGTAGCAGTAATGCACTTAGAAGGAACTTAAACTAGAAAAAAATCTTAAATGTCACCCCTTGGTGAGGAAAGTGTTCCAGGTATGAAAATTCAGTTAAGAATTGTCAGGAAGATTTAGAATTTTCAGGAATAAGAATTATCAGGAATATGGTGAGACTTCTGTATCCGCTGGTTCAGCAGTCCTGCAAGCCAGCTCTAGTGACTCAAGAAGCACTTGCCACCCATGCCTCTGGCCTGGTTCATTCTCAGGGAATAAAACCAGAATTTACTCTAGTTACTCTGTTGGGCCCAGAAGATGAGCTTATTTCCCATGCATACACAAGTGCTGTTTCCCTCTGGGAACTGAATACAGGTCCGTGGAGTTCCTGACCTTCCCCAGGAGCCTCTCTGCTTGACCTCTTCTTGCCTATGTCAAGATCCCACTTGACAACGACGGGCTTGACAAACCCGCCGTTGCACCAGGCCGGCTCTGTGAACCTCCACCGTGGCTCTGTTCTGATTCCCAGGCTTAGGTTACTTAATTGCAGAGTTGAATTTATGCTGATTCATCTGAATCAGATTTATCTGAATCTTCAGATTTTCACAAGTCTTGGTGTTCTTGGGGTTAAAAAGTTCTAAATGCCATTTACAGTGATGATCAGTTGTAACAAAATAACATCCTTGAAGACAGTACCAAGAGCAATTGGCAAGATTTATTTGCTCTGTGAAATTTTAATTGCTTTAGCTGTAGACTTTAAGGTTTTATTTTGAGGTCAGCTCTGCTCAGTCATCAAAGAGCAGGGCTTTGCTGTGCAGGGAATGCAGGGCTTTGGCTGTGCTGGGCCGCTCCTAGCAGAGCTGGAGCAGCAGCATCTTGAGTCGCTCCTTTGGAGCAGAAAGGATGATTTTGTCTGGAGACTCTCCTGTGTTTGGGAAGGAGGAAGAATAAGGATGGATTTCCTTATAGAGGCCATGGCTTTGGAGTTCAGTGAAGGAAGGTGTAGCAGCAGCAGCCAGGGCAGGTGGCTCCCGTATGGCAGAAAGGAGGGGGAGACACACTGTGTAGAGAAAAAAACTCTCCAAGGACTACACATGCTTTTGATAAGAAATTGTGTTTACCCCTAAAATCTTAGGAAATCTGCTTTCAACAAGAAACATAAAGGGAAAAAGGCAAAATTACAGAACACTGTAAAAGGTTGATGTGGGTGTCCAGCTCTATTGCAGTCTCTCTAGAAAGTCAGCCATCGCCTCTTGGTGCGCAGTGAGCTCATTTCTGTAAATATCAGAAGGACCTTGTCCGAACGGCTTCACTTATCACAAGATCCTTGAGCATCAAGTAGAGTTGAGCATCATGGTAAGGCTTTTGTATCCCAAAATTTATTGAAGTGTCAAAATGATTTTTAAAAGTCCTTTTCTTATTTTCTTCCCATGTTGCTTCTATTTCTGAGGATGATTCCATTTTAGTCCATGTGGGTAAAAGTCTGTAAGTTACTGCATTGGTGATTAATCTTATTTGAGATTCTTCAACTATACTGGTGTGAGTTAGAGAATTGTGTGCCATGAACTTGTGAAAACAAACCAGAATTTCTTCTGTGGCTCTTTTTAATTTTAAAAGCTGTAGAGCTTTTCAGTGCAAACATCTCACATTTAGAAAAGACATGAAATAAAAATACATTAGCCAGAGGCCAGAATGGAGCATTAGTGGCCTGTGTGCCTCTACTGAGAGAGTGTGGATGCCAGTTGGCCAGACACAGGAACATTTTGATTTTGTTTCTGAGAGGAAGCAGTGCATGGCCATAAGCCACATTAAGTTCATTAGGTGCAATTGCTACATGACACATTTAATATGGTGACAGAAATAAACTCTTTAGTGACTCTGTTCTTGTGGCACCAATTTTAACCAATTTAGCAGACAATTGAGTATGTTCTGCACTTGGGATGGATTTTAAAAAATATGGTGGCCATTTTCTTGTTTAGTTTATTTGACTTTGCAGACACAGTTCAGTTGATGAAGATGCCAATACATAGTCCCTTGGCATGTTAGCCTAGACAGTGGGGGTTGGTCTGTTGTTGGTGGTTAAGGGAGGTTTTACTAACCAATCCAGGAATATATCTAGAAGAGAGCTTATGAAGTGAGAAAGCATCTAATGTAACTTGGCGAAAAGTGTGTGTGTGTGTTTGTGTGTGTGTGTGTGTGTGTGTGTGTGTGTGTGTGTGTGTGTGTGTGATTTCAATTAACAATGTATATTTCAGTAAGCTATAGATTTGTTTTAAAAATATGAAGGTTAAACATAACCAATGATAATATCATACAAATTAGACTATAGTCATGTTGTTGAGCTACAGATAAGGATCTTTAGTTTAATGATTTATTTTACAAATAATCACATTACTCGTATCACTGGCATTTCAATCTATGTCAATGTATTTTCTCCCAAGGAGCACTAAATTCTATTATTTTCAAACTTCCCCCTCCCCCTGAAGCATGATTTGTTTTCCATTTTAAAGATGAGAAAACTGAGTAGTAACAATATAACAGAAATAGAGCAAGGAACTACCACAGTGCAGCTTTCCTCTTTTCTTCATTTATGACTTAGAAAGCAACTGTTCATTTCTGAACTTACCTCCATGTTCCAAACTACACGTCTAGCTGCTTACTGCTTATTTCTACCAGTTTTAGCTGAATCTTCCAGTTAGATTTCTCTAAGGCACAGAAAAAACTTGTTATAATGACTCAGTATTCGATTAATATGCAGGTAAGTTCAGGCAATAATGTTAATTAATTCCTAGTTAGCTCCAGTTGTAGCTTTGGTCCTGTATTAATAATGCAGGCATAGATATTGAGCATACATTGTTATTTAGGAAAAATTGCATTCCTGAGACAACAAAAACAAAATCTTATTTAAAAAAAATAATCTAATGATTACGTGGATCAAATGGATAGGCCTTTGCTAGTTTACAGGAGTAGTGTCTTTGATGATGAGTCCTACTAGGTCACAGATTAGATGGGGCAGAATTGTCTATGGATCATCTTGGAAGCCTGAATATCAAAGATGTAGTGACTTTCTTGACTGGTTTTGGAATAGTTACATGAAGTCAAGTTAGCCAAAGTAACTACTATCTTTCATTAAATGCAACACTTTCTGTAGATAGGAAGACCTAGACTGAATGATACCTTTGTGTCCTTGCTAGAGTCAAACTCTTGAATTCTTGTTAAAGACATTTATTTATACACAAACACATTCATCTAAGAGATTTTTCCATGCAAAATTTGGCAAATTATTTGGGAAAAAGCTGTATTAATTTCTAAAACTGATGGAAATTATTTTGAGGGTAATAAGTATAGTCTAATTTCTTTATGAATTGACTTATCAAGATTATCCGCAGGGATAATGGCGCAATTCAAAAGAAATCTTTGTTTCCTCTTAACCCACTGCCAAATGCCAACTTGTTAGCTTAGATCCAAGCTAATAATTCAGTGTGAGTTCAACTCAAGTTTGCGAGCTAACCTGATTCTGAATGGACTAAAGTGAAAATTTCAGGATTTCAGTGTGTCAGATGTTTTATCGAGCAAAATAAATAGATAAATGGGAAAAAATCCTTAACTTTTTTTTGGTTAAACAATTGAAGCTTTTGAAAAACTAGAAATATACCTGTGTCTTAGACTGCCACAGGAGAACTGCTCTTACTTGAGAAGAAAAGCTGTTTGCTTTAAACACAGGTAGTGAGAATAATCTGTAATTTTAAAAGATCATTTTATTTCCAGGAAGTAATATGCAAGTGCAGATATTAATGCTCTGCTTAACTCAAGACTGATGCTCAAGAAGTCCAAACAGTGTGCCTCAGTTCACATTTGAAAACTGAGAGTACCGTGTAATTTCCTAATATTTCAGTTCTAAATGCTACTAAACCAGATGGACTTTTTCTCCCTTAACATGATAAACAAAATGAATATCTTAAAAATGATCCATCTGAAAATGTGTGTCTGTGCACAAGCATGCATTTGTTCAATCTTAAATTTTTTCCAGGGGTGGGAGAGATTTGGCCATTGCTTCCATTTGAAGGATACAGGCTATGTGTCCTCAGTGTGTCTGGTGCCTGTGGACAGAGAGAAGGCTGCTGGTGGGAGCTCCTTGCTTACCAGGATGAAGCTGTGAAATTAACCAGACCTCCTCCTGAGCTCATCTTTTAACATTGCTTTCTTTGGCTCCTTCCCACTGTCACAGGGATGGACAGTCCAAAGATCATTTAGATAACCAGCTGTGGCTTCACACAACATGGAGTATGTATTTCCTACAAAGTAGTAAAAGTTCCCAAAGGTGTGTTTGAAGTTTATTGTTTACACTCTTGAGGTGTGTCACACTTTATTATTCGTTTTAATGGGTTTTGTAATTAAAACCCAATGCTAGCAGAGCCAAGTTTCCACTCTCTTTCCCAATTTTCTTACATTTACACTTTCAGATTTAACATTCTCTGCCAGGAACATGTACTGGTGTTACGTTAAATAGTGAATAGCAGGAGTAATGGTGAAATTGTAGCTGCCTATACAATGTGATTCTAATTTTTAGCAAAATAGAGAATAAATTCAAGATTGAATTGCTTTTTAATTTCATGTCTTTGGACTTTTATGCAAGTTAAGATTCCCACCCTCCCACTAGAACCAAAGAAGGGAGAGAAGCCAGCTCTACTCACTGATGGCTAATTGAATGCCCAGTACAACTGGTTTTCTGTTGCTGGAAATCACTAAGGACAATTTTGTTTTATGTGCAAAAAAGGAAAACTTACAAAACAGTAGTACTGAGAAATCCAGGCCTACTAGTAGCTATTAGCCACCTGTTTATTGTGCTGATGTGTTTTAAAAATGAAAGAAACATTTTTTTGGCAACCATTAAAACTATATCATACCCAAACAAACTATTGAATTATAAAACATAGCCTGTGAGTTTTCTCTTAAGAAGCAAATCCATTTAAGAATCTGCTGTGACAAATCAATATCAAAATGTGTACACAATTACAAGAACAAATAGAATGTTGTTTTTGACTGGTTTGTTTATATTGAAACTATATTATTTTATGTGAAGTATGTGTAATAGAGCATTAGATTTGAAAACTCTGTGCTGAATATCATTTCTGACAGCCTTTTTTAGGGTCACTAAAATTCCAATAATTCAGTCTAGAATTGAAGTCGATTCCAGAGAAAAATTTAATATAGTCTGCTTGCCTGCCAGCTTCAACATAGTTTCAGAGCACTGAAATGGTTTGACACATTGAAATATAAAGTGCATTTGTCATATCTATTGGTGGAGTATTTTATGTGATCGCATCTAACAAAGATCAAGTTAGAGTAAAACTTATACTGTGTTTTTTTATGTGTTTGTGAAGAGGATTTTGTTTTATCTTGTTTGCTTTACAGTCCTGATTTGATTTATTACAAAGTCCAATAAACTATTCCTAGTAATAATAAAGAAGCACATTGCCTGAACCAATTTTGAAATTCAGTAGAACATCTCTGTATTACCACAATCATTTGCTATTTCAAGGAGCCACATGAATTCAGTATTGTGTCATAGAAAGGGTACTTTCTAGATAGAGCATCAGGTTAGAATGTAGTTTCAAATTGTGACTCCAGCCAATGGAATTTGTGTAACTAGAAGAAAGTTTTTAAGCCTTTGTACCTCAGTTTTTCTCATCTACAAAATGGGGTTGATACTAATAGCCTTGCAGCCTTTTAGTTTTTGGTAAATTATGATGATCTGTATATAATCCTAGCATAGGGTGTCTTGTGAGAGTGTAATGATAAAGGTGCTTCTGTATCAGTTCTCTTTTTGAGCACAGATAAACTGGGATGAACCTTAGCATCATGTGGCAATGCTGTTTATAGGTATACACATCTCTCTTCGTGTTCACATTTGTGTGGCGATGTACAAATAACCTTTATCTATAATTTGGATGTTGATTTTAATAGTTGTAAGTACAAGTAGACCAATATATTAATACAACTCAAACACCAGTTCTTTATAACTATTTCTGTGTCCCAAAAGTTCCGAGTAATAATATTTTGCTGATAATGTTATATTATGTCAAAAACAAAGATTTATTTAGAAGTGATTTAAAGATCCTATAATACCAACTTTAGTTAACAAATATCTGTTATAGGCACTTACATAAAGACATATATTAACCAAGATTACACATGTATGTATGTATGTTTGAACACATGAAACATTTTTAATGTTTAGCGTGCAGGTTTTTTATGTACTACTGACATTTTGTAGTCCACTTATATAATAGAAAATGGTTTAATAATTGTGAATTGAATGTGCAATGATTAACCAAGATACACATAATCTAGAGTGTCTTCCACTGAACTCAAGTTCCACAGTGTTAATCAAAAATACTTAGGCGGTTTTCAGGTTGAAATAAGTTTGAAAACTTTGCGCTAAGCCATTTTTATAGTAAGATTTCTTAAAGCTTTTGATTTGATTATTGCTCAATTACACAGCAATAGAGCATGGAGGGTTTTATGATATAGTGTGTCCCTAACCTTTTTCAATAGAAAAACCACCTTAGTTTTTAGGAATATTTTAACAACATTAACAATCATTAGAATATACTTTGGAGAATTAAAATTTAAATGGAATATGCTACATATATTTTTGTACCAGTACACTTAGTCAGGAGAGTGCCATTGGAGGGTCCGATCAGAAACCCCACCAGCTATGTGAACAGAGAATATAATATAAAATTTTGCTAAATTGGTAGTGTTCTTAACTACTGACGAAAATAGGAAATGAGAATGATGACCTATCATGGAGATAATTGCAGGGAGAAGATCTTTCCTCTGGGCCTGGGAGTGGGAGAGAGAGGCTGGAATTGCTAAGACTTAGCAGCTAACAGGAGAGACCTCTTGAAGCTGAAACTTAGAGCTGTAGAGATCGGACATCAACCAGTCTGTGTTGGTGTCTTTAAAGAGGTGAATGGTGAACTGATTGTGCCAGTAATAGAAGAATTGCAAACTGCTCAGCTACCGCCTTTTACTAGAGCTGCCAGTGTTGGGGTGAAGCAACACACTGCTAGGTGATGTTAACAGAACCAGACAGGAAGCCCAAGGAGAGCAAGTCCCTTCTTCCTCTTACAGCTTGGTAGTGTCCCTTCATTCCCATGACAGCAGAGGCTAACTTGGAGCAGCTGACCAAGCAGAAATAGTTTGCAGAGTCCTTATCCCAACCACTCCAGGGTAGCGTAGAGGCTGGTTTGGAAGCTGGTAACAATAGCTTAATTGGCACAGTTGCTGTCTAAGAATCCAAGCTCTTCTAAAGAAGTAAATTGGAATTATTTTCAAAATTATCCTATTATCATCTTAAATTTACTATAGCAATTCACAAAGCAAAACAACTCACTTTATAATTCACATCCTGAGGAACAATATTCCATTATTATATTAATATTCATTAATGATGTACAGGTGTTCCAAAATAAAACAGAAGGGCTAGTTTGTGTTTATGTAATTGAAAAATACATTGTTGAATGCTGGCACAGTTCCTAACTTCTAAATGCTATTCAGCACATTTCTTCTGCTGCTGCTTGGGATTCATATGCAGAGAGGCATTTGAAATCAAAGGCACATGGATTCAAGCAGAAAGATGCTGTGCTATCGAAAATTTGTGAGACACTAATGTGGTGGTAAAGTTACTGCTTTATAGACGATGTGGGTATTTGACAATCTTACTGGGTTGTTGAAAGGGTACTTCTTATAAGAGTCATCAGCAATGACTGAGAAATGCAATCACACAAATGTAATCAACAGACGAGAACTATGAGCCTTACTCTTAAAACTCTTATTGCCACAGTATTAACAAGCATATTTTGGGTTTAACTTACATGTGATTTTCATGGTAAATTATATTTATTGACAAAATCCAGTTTGACATTTATAATCATCCAAGAGAAACAAAGCAAGATTACATATCAAGAAATTAAGCAACTTTTAACATAAAAGAGGTCTCATCAATATGATATGCAATGTTGAAAAGTAGATGTGTTAGGGTAAGCTACAACACTGTGATGAAAAGATGCAAACATTTCTAAGAAAATTAAGAGATCTGCAGAAACAGACTGTGGAAAAGTTGACTTAGAAGATTGGAATAGAGAGGAGTTCATGACTGCAAGAAACCATGCAGGTATGGAAGAGAATAGAGGTTTCTACTCCAAGGAAAACATTAAAACAGAATTTTAAGATAAATAATAATGGTAATATTGCTAACATTATTGAGTCCTAACTTTGGTGCATTCTTGGTTTGTAGGGCTTTTGGTATGCTAAAGGAAAGGTAGATATTTGGAAAGGAATTGAAGAAAGTTCCTGAAGATGGTGGACTGACAAAAGGCTGTGGACATTGAACATTGGAAGGTTGTTTGGGACTTTTGAGAGAAACAGTTTAGCACAGTGGAAGTGTTAGAAGCTAGGTATTTAAGGAAAGGTTAGCAAGGAGTAGAAGCAGTGAGTTCAGGGTGCTCTTTCCAGAGATGCTCAGTGGAGAAAGATGTGTATAGCTTCAACTTTTTTTCTCATTGCTTATGACTATAGGTTTGTTTAAAAATAAGACATGACAGCTCTTCTGAATCTGAGATTCTGATGAACCACCAAAACCAGCTGCTTTGGGAGGATAAAGCGATGTGATTATGCAAAGGACTATATATGTCCTGTAGGTTGTTAGGTCTTAACTAAAGTAGAGATGTTGAGTAAAGAAAGTCCTTAAGAAATGCATGCCATTTAGAAATTATGGATTATTGGAATATGAAAATAACCTGGGAAGCAAATTTTTGCTATTTTTCTGTGAGACAATTTTCACTCTATATTGCAGTCCATCAGGGATTTGTTGTGGTACAAACTTTGATAGTTTCTCCGAGTAGTGGCTTAGAATTAAGACATAGAGAAAATGTTATGAAGGTGACCTGCATGTTTCTAATTTTGCCTAATACACTGATATGGAGAAATCTCCCTTCTGGCTTCTTGATGTGTTAAGCTGAATTTTATTTCAGAGACTTTATAAGGTCTTTTCTAGCAAAAGGACCTTTGTATTTAAGTGTACTCCGAGGTCCATCTCAAATACTCAGAGCTTATGTTTCAGTACTTATTATTTGCAGTACACTGATGGGAACCTCATCCAAGTGTGTTTTCTGTTGAAACAAAAAAGGACAGGTGTAAAATTCTTGAAAGCTACTGGGTGCCTTTAAATGGATTTTTGGAGGAAATCACTCAAAACACCATTTTTCTCAGTAAGAGCAGTTTTCCAGTTAAGTCACAAAGGCGTTACATCTTAATCTTTTATTAAATATCTCAATACATACTGAGCTGACAATTTAGAAGTTACACAGTATACATTCTGCTTTCTGTTCTTTATGAAACTACCCTTGTTGCATTTTGTATGAACTAATGTTAGAAATTGCTGTAGTAATTTGCATAATTTTAAGAACTTCCCAAGATGAATATATATATTGTAGTTCAAATGGAGATCAATTGTAAATAACTTTCTTTCTGAAATAAACATCTGTATTTATATGTATATATAGTACATATACACATCTGCATGCATATATATGTAACCTTTTCCCAAGTTGTTTAATTGATGGGTAGTTTATGAATATCTTAAATTTTGATACTTACTGTGTTTTATTAGTGTAGTGCTAGCTACTATAATAAACTAACATTTAAATAGCTTAGCATAATTTTTTTTTCAGTATTTTCTAATACATAATAACTGGTGGATAGGAAGTTACTGTTTCTCCCATCTTTCAGGGATCCAAATTGCCAGAAGTTATTCTGGGCTTCTAGAATCCCTGAGTATGTCTGAGAATCTATTCCAGTTATCTGGAAGCAGAGAAGAACAAGCAGCATTGCCTGGGAAGCTTACAATGGTCCAGTCCTAGAAGTAGCACAGTCACTTCTGCTTGTATTCTCTTCACTGGGACTCAGTCATGTGGGCATAGTCAATTGCAAAGGAAATTGGAACATATTGTCCACCTATATGCCCAGAAATAAAAGAAAGTGGTATTTTTCTGTACTCCCTGTGGCCAAAGTATTTAATAATGAGTTTTACAATAGTTCTAATTGGTCATTGCTTTGTAATACAAAATCACATAAGGTCATTTTCTTTATCATCATGTGCATTCCCAGTATAGATAACAAAGGTATAATGATATACATTAGTATTATAGCATTATTTTTGAATTGCAATATGTAAACAAAGGAGGTTTAAGTCCAGAGGGTATTTTGAATATCTAAGAAGGTCATAGTGAAAAAATACTTGAGTACTCTTGCTGTACATCTAGGCTTAACTGAAATTGATTATGAAGACCATGCTTGAGAATTCTGCCTCCATTGAAGGAGGATGGGGGGAAGTTCACTTATTCTTTCTACTAAGTCTCTACTATCCTGATAGAGAAATAGCCTTGCTGTTGAAAAGTTTATATTAACTGTGATGGCAAGAGTTGTTCCGTATATGGAAGAGTTCAGTGTTAATATTGCTTCTTTGAGTTACTGTGATTGGTGATTTACCTGTCATTGTGTTAGAGGAGTCAAATTTTTTTTGCAAAGAGCAAGAGCATTTGAAGACTTACTTACTCATTCCTTAGATGCTAATGTGGAAAAGGCCATAGATTCCTGAAAGAAAAAAATCCTCTTGAAATTGGAACCTTATTTAATATAAATTTGTATATTTTATTTAGTAAAATATTTCCATTGATAATAAGTAACTGAAAATTCTTGTGGAATCAATACATGTCCACTAAGGTGAAAGAAAGCAATAGATGCTTAGTATCAATCTTCCTTGACATTTTTTATCTTAATTGGCTCAACTTTCCCTTTCACTTCCAGTCAACCAGTACAGAATTAGTCTAAAATTATTCTCTTAATATCGCTACGATTTAGGCATAGTTAGGAACAGATAATAGTTATAATTATTTACAGGTGAGAACTCTCAGTATTTCATTTAGACCAATGTTTATAAAAGAGTTGAAATAGACCTAAAATTTGGAGGAGCATTTTCTTGGGCCAATTCTCCATTTTTTTGTAAGAGATTATGTTCAGTAACACCTACATCATGAATTTTTCTTGTTTTCATCCCTGTTCAGATTTTCAGTTCACATTTTACTTTTACATATTAAAAACACTTTACTACTATTACATAACAGTGCAGTATTACCAACATCAATGTACAGTATCATCAACAGTTATGCTTAGATATGGGAATGGGAGGTGTGAAGATGCACATAAAAGGAGATAGTTTCAAGTAATTCTGAGCATTAATTGATTTAATGACCTCATCTATGACAAAAATCATATTATGATATTATAGCCCCTATTTCTTTCAGGAAGATAAAAATATAAATATGTGTTGAATTTACAGACGAGGTTAATCTTGCTCTTGTATTCCTTTTTTCTCATCTTTGAAACTTCATTAGCCACTGCTCATCTTTTATACAGTCTGTCTCATACTGGACAAGGAGAATTGTTTGTATCAATTTTTTCAAATTTACAGACTTTACAAATTAAAAAAAATTGTGATATACATATGCTTGTTATTTCAGTAAGATCAACAAAATGTTTAGGCACACAAACAAATTCATTAATTATCTTTTGTATCCAGGGCAAAATATAGCAAGGCAAGTTGAAAAATGAATTGTTTATTTTTGGAGGGACTGGGAATAAAGAACAATGAAACTTCCAAATAAAAGTAGTTGGACCTTTTTGCTGTGGATTTGAAAATAAGTCCAGAAGGCTGAGCTTAATATAACATGTGGCAGGTGGCCTGCGTTTGCCTGGAGAATTCCTTTAGGGCAAGACAGCTCAGCAAACACATAAATCCTTTTTTCTCTGTTATCTAGTAGCACATTTAGTTGCCATGGGGATTTTATTTATGCAGCAGATCCTCTGCAGTTCAGTTTGTGCCTAAAGTTTAACCGTACAGCTGTTACCGTAAATGCTACATGGCAATATTTTCCAAACACAGACCCTAGAACAAAAAAAGAACATTTTTTTCCCCAGCATTGATTTCTTTTTATGTTCTGAAACATCTTAGTAAAGTATTATTATATATCAGGAAAACTTCACAAGTTCCAGCCAAGCAGTTGGTATTATTTAATGCTACTTAAATGGTTTAATTAGAAATAAATAATAAGAAAATATGGCAAATGCATTTTTGGCTACAACAGAATTTTGTGAGTTTAAATGAGTAGCTTATTATTACTCCTTATATTAAGGTGATTGGGTTTTCTCCCCACTACTATTACATTTTAAAGTTTAGATCAAATGACAAATAACACAGAAATACTTGCTGTGCTACAATTTCTTACTTCCGGGGTGCTTTAAATTTTTCTACCACTCCCCGGCCACCCCCACCGCCTGCCCCACCACCATTTTTAGTGGAGGAGGGAGGGAAACAAGATAGAAAAATGGTGATTGCTTTTGCAACAATCAAGGGATATCTAAGTTTCTCCAGCTCAGAGCTGGGTCCTGATTTGGAATGAATTGCTTTTGTTTAGTCTTGATTTGTACTACACCAGATAAATCACCAATATGTCTCCTTTGTGTGAACAGCATGGATTGGTCAATGAAAAGGGGAACTGATGCTTTTAGATGGAGTGCATAAAATTACCTCATGCCATCTGAGTCACAGTGCACCAGGAAAGTGATGAAAGGGGAACTTGAAATCCAGGTAAAGTTGCCCCCTTAGTGGAAAAGTAAAGCTTTCAGAATCAAGATACATTGTTCCCGTCATCTCCCCACATTACATCTCTGGGATGTGATGTTGACTCTTTCAGAGAGCCATCCAGACATCATCCTTACAGATGGTTCTGCTCTAGTTAGAGGGTCAACATATACAATTTGAAATGATAAACTAAATGAAGTCCTTCTGCTTAATGCCATAGATTCTTGGCAGTAACTGAGCAGTTTAACATTAAAACTGCATTAGTGCAGCAGCAGTCATTAACAATCATTTCTGCTAGGAACATATACCTTTCAGATATTTCTTTCTGTCATAAATGTATACGTTAAGTCTGAAAATAAATTTTGTGATTACTGGGATCAATTAGAGATTTTTTTTTGTCCATATACTTCATAATTTACTTCATATAAATAGGTAAAGTAAATTAGATATACAAATATATGCAAATATATATGATAACAAAAATCCGAAGCCCTCAGGAAAAGTCTGACATGGGGTTTATCCAGGTCAGATATAGTGCAAAGTTGGAGGACGTGAATTCATAATACCCTTGCGCGCGCGCGCGCGCGCACACACACACACACACACACACACACACACACACAGCCAATATACAGCCCACTCCAAGAAAATTCTTCCATGAGATCAGTGGTAACTTTGGTCACACTGAGTTTAAATGGCACTGTTAATAAGTTTTGTCTGAGAGGTAACTGCACTGCAAATTTTTAGCAAGTGTTTTGTGTCACTTCTTAAGAGCTTTTGGGTGACAGAATATGTTTCCTTACACCCATACAGTCAACAGCAATGTTGACTTGTTCAGTTTTCACTGTAAAGTCATTTCTTGAAAAAAACATTCATCGATCTTACTATGTCATTGCTGCCCAAAGTGTGGTCCATAGTAGAATCGACATCACCAGGAAGCTTGTTGGAAATGCAGAATTTCCGTTCCCTCATCACACACACAAGGGATAAGAATCTACATTCTGACAAAAAACCTCCAGTTGCTTCCTGTACAGTTAAGTTTGAGAAGCATTGGTTTATGAAACACAAAGTGAGAGATGCAAATTATATGTAAGATTATTGTGAAAGGGAACATAGTTTAGTAAGTTCTTTTAGGACTTGCTAGTGCAGAATCCCTTAACCCTCTTTATTCTTTGCCTTTGTAACTCACACGCTTGCCTCAATTCTCCACACATTCATTCTTGTCACCCTCCAGCTCAGTGATAATTACTATCAAAATTATCTTTCAAAAACATGGGTTCAGGGCCTCCCTGGTGGCGCAGCGGTTGAGCGCTGCGCTGTGGAGCTGTCGGCAGCAGGGATGTGAGTTCGACGCCCAGCCAGGGAGAATTCCACATGGTGCGGCAGACCTCTCCTGCCTCGCCCACTGCTCCCCTCAGCAGTGTATTTCTGATCTGCCTGTTCTGCTCCCCGCTCTGTCTCTGGTGAACCCTCTCGCCGCCCCACACCTCTGGCCTGTACCCCAGCTTGTATGTATAAATATATAAATCTTTAAAAAAAACAAACAAACATGGGTTCAGTGGCCACTAAGCTACTGAATGTGTGCATCTTTGTCTGTTGGTCCAATGGACAAATGTCTGTCCCTTTGTTCTTCTAACCACCTTTTTGTCCTCATCTCCTTCCAGTCTGTCCTCTGCACTCCTACCCACAACCACAACAAATGAGTCATGCCCTGAACACATCAGGCTTTTTACAACTCTGTGCCCTTGCATGTGCTGCTTCCTCTTCCGGGAGTATCCTTTTATTTCACCTGACACACTTTTAGTCATGCTTGATGATCTAGTTCCTGTGTTTCCTGGATGAGGAATCCACGTTTAGATGAACAGAACTTGTTCCCCTCTCCGTAATGTGCCTGTAATATTTATGCAGACCTCTGATGGTAAACTCGTGACACCCTAATTTTACCTAAATTGACCTGTGTATTCCCAACACCCAGGAATACTGTAGCAGGTGCTTGTTAAGTGCGCAAGTAAAAGTAATTGAGTGAAAGATCTATTTAAAAGGACATCTTTTCACTGATTAAGCAGTCAGAACTGCTAATAAACTGAGACTTGGGGGTAAGTCATCTACTGTCTCTAACACAGTGTTTTATGAAGAAAAACATCTTCCTGTTCTGAGAGAATCATGTCAGTTATTTTGGAACTAAGAAATATAATAAAAGGCCACCTACAAAGTAGGGTATGAAAAAGAACAGGCTCTGAATTAAAAAATCACTGAAGCTTGAATGCTTAATTGGAGAGAAACCAACTAAGAGTGAAATAAAGATGGGCTCAAAGGATTTGATTGCACTTAAAATTGTGTAATTGTGAAAATTGTATCACCCTTATTAGTGGTAGAGGATCCATTCTTCATCACGTTGATGCCTGGATGAGGTTTAGAAGTTTGCCTTTGCAATAACTTTCTATTGTGCCTTAACACAGTTTATCTTTACTTTTATATTTAGAATTGAAATGACAATGTTAATGTGTATTAGTATTAACGAAGAGAGAAAATGTGCACATTGGCCTTTTCCCCAAATATAAATGGTAGTGGTTTGTATTGAGATGACTCTTTTGTTTATATGAAAGTGTGCTGAACAACAGCACAAGCTGTAAAGCAATGTATTTATGCTTTTGAACCGCATGCACTATAGTACATTTTCATCTTGTTTGCCTTATACCTACTGTTAAAGTTTGAATTCATAGTGGTATTTCAGAGTTGCACGGAGAAATATGTGAAATGGAAAGGTTCAGTATTTCTTCAGTAGAGGACTTGAACTATAAATCTATCACCTTCCCCAAAAAGATTTATCAAATCTAATTTGAGTGACTAAGAGAAAATAAAAGTAGTAGTAATGTCTGGCATAAGACATGGCCATGGGAATCAATATTTCTAATTTCTACTCAATCCAGAAACCTCTTATTTTGAACTGATCTACATTTTGAAAAACAAAGATCACTAAACTGAGCGTTTTGCATTACTGCATGCTGTTCTCAATAACATTGAGCAAGAGCTTTCAAGGAATTCATGGTCCTTACAGTTTTCAAACTGTTGTTATGCTATTCAGACCTATAAGCTACCTGGATTTTAACTATGCACCAAGAAGTAGCTCAAGGCTTTAATTGCCCACAATCTACATCCTCACACGGAGATGGGTAGGTTTTAAATATACTACAGTTGTTACGGAGACTGAAATGATTATAAAATCACTAGAATAAAGGCTTGTTTTTAGTGAGGTAGAAGCTCAAGAAAGCAAAGCGGTACTTTGACTAATACTTTGAGAGTATTGTTTTGAGGAAGTATCTATAGCAAATCTGAGAAATACTGCTGCACCTTACAAAGATATGCTTTGTATCCTTTTATTTAGAATGTAAAGGACTGTCAAAAATAGTACTCTAAGTGGTCAATGGTGGTGTGTTTCAGCAGTTGATTTATTTATTAATCGGGCTTATTTGGGGCAGACTGGAGGAAGGGACTTGGGAACTCAAAGAAAACTATGTGATGCTGGAGAATTAATGGTTAACTTAGAAACATAGAGACAAATAAAAACCAAAAGAGGAAGATTAATAGTGCGAAGTATATTCTGCCACTGGGTTTGTTTTTTGGGAGCCTTAAGAGGAGGATTGATTAATATTAATGTGCTAAAAGCCACAGGCTAGCAGTGTTTCCTGTGAAATCCTGTAGGAGAAAGGTTGAATATTATTCTTTAGGCCACTAGGCTTCTTACTATAAAATCAGTTTGTCCCCGATATCATAAGGGCAGATATTTGCTACAAAAAGATTTTCTCGTGGTATCTAAAGTAAGAAAAGGTACTTCTCCTCTATTGTGCTGGCAGGAGAGGATAATGGGTAGGGCAAAGCAGAGACTCTGAAGCCAAACAACTTGGATCCAACTCCTTGCTCTGCCTTTAACTAGCCAAGCAAACTTGAGAAGTTACCTAATCACTCTGTGCCTCAGTTTCCTCATCCTTACAATGGAGATACTACTAACTTACCTTTAAACAATTGTGAGGATTAAGTTTAATACACATAGAGCAAAGCATTTAGAAGAGAATTTGGAATGTAGAAAGTATCAACGATCTTATTACACCTACTACTAGTAGGAAATAAGCTCTGAAAGAGGTATAATAATTAATAAAAAATAAAAAGTCTGAGATAAAGAAATGAAACTTATTTGAAGGTTTAAAGAAATGAAGAATTTCTTTAAAGTATCTTTAAAGAAATGAAACCTATTTGAAGATTAATGTTTGGAAGAGACCTTAATACAGCAGAGAAAATAGGATGAGGATATTCCAAGGCTAAGTATTTAAATAAAAGGGAGATATACTGGTTTTTAAGTAAATTTTATAATGCAGTGTAAATTCAGAGGGGTGTTTAAACAGTAATTAATGTTGGAAAGGAAGAGATGTTAGAAGAAGATACGGGCAGTGATGAGTTGCATAAAACAAAGAAGTGAAGTAACTACTGCTTTGCAAGGACTGTGGAAGGGAAAGTGTCTGAGGGAGCTATTGGGAATAAAAACAGTTACAAGTAAATTTAGAATAGTTATTTCAAGAAGCAGAAAAACTATCTACATTGACAGGGTGAAGAGAAAAGAAAGAAGTACTTAAAGGATGGAGAGAACAAAAACACAATTTCACCTACAAAATACTAGCTTCTTGAGAAGTGAGGCTTTATTTGCTTTGACTTCCCAGTGATCAGCCCAGTGCTTACCATATAATGGACACTTAATAAATATCTGAATCTAATTAATAGACTAATTAATCAAGGACTCAAATTTATTAACCAGTTATTTTAAAGGAATACTACCGAGGAAGTAGATTATGTATAAAATTTTATTTGCCTCTTATGAAAAAGTCACATTTCCTTTATTCTTATCTTTAGGGGTCAGAATTAGAAAATTCAAGAGTCAAGAAATAATGGGAGAGATTTTTCAATTACTCAGATACAGTTGTGTGTTCCCCTTAAGAGTCTATTAAATACTGAGGTTATTAAAGATTGAGAGGCAAAAACGACTGATAGAAGGGTCAAGTGTCATCATTCTATGAGGAAAAGGCAGAATATTTAAGATAGGATGTTACTCCTCTCAACTTCATAGAGAATTGAATATTTCATAATTCTTTCAGAAGTTCCCAGTGAGTTTTCCCTAAGACAAATGTCTGTGTTCAGCTATTTACTGTTCCATATACAAAAGGCCATGGATGTTCAATCACAGGGTATAAAATATTTGTGAGACTATCATGGCTATGACTAGGAATAGAGGTTAGAAGGAATAGAGGTTAGGAATGAGGATCACATACTGCTCAGTTAAATAAAAAATAGTAACACTATTAAATGGGGCTTTTTCGTTTTCATCAAGAAATATATTAAAGGGCACAAATGATTTTTGTGGGTAACATTGTCCATGTAAGTTCCCACTAATTTGGGTAACATGCTTTATAAGGGCCCAGTTATAAAACTGGTAACTGCTGTTGCCAATGAATTAGAAAACATAGGTCACTGAAAGAGTCACTACTTAAACTCACTGCTGGCTCCATGAGATGCTCTATGAGAAATTAATTGGCAGCTTTAAAAGTCCTGGAGGATGCTAGTTTTTATTTTTATTTTATTGTTTTAAAGATTTATTTATGAGTCCAAGCTGGAGTGTAGGGCAGAGTGTGGGGGGGGGGCGAGAATTCACCAGAGACAGAGCAGGGAGCAGAACAGGCGGATCGACTGAAGTACATGTTGAGGGGAGCAGTGGGAGAGGCAGGAGAGGTCTGCTGCGCCATGTGGGAAGCTCCCTGGTCGGGTATTGAACTCATGCTGCAGTGGCTCTGGATAGCTTCACAGTGCTGCGACTTAACCCATTGCACCACCAGGGAGGCTGAGGATGCTAGTTTTTTTTTTTTTTATAAATACATATTTTTATTGTTATTTATGTCTTTTACATTTTGTATTCCCCTTGGGTAGCCCACCACCAATTCACCCGTGATCCATCTCCACGGTCCCTTGTGTTCTTTTCTATTCCATTTTGTGCCCTTTTCCTTCCCTCCCTCC